>JAGXCT010035824.1:0-56879 GCA_022495035.1 Philopotamus ludificatus | reverse complement strand
TTCTGGAACCTATCTATCATTTTTGTATGAACTTGAAGTCTCGATTTACGCGTTTATTTCTTGGAACGTATCCACCGCGTAAATCGAGGGATTAGTGTATAAATATTAATAAAATTCAATAAAAAAACTGTATTTTTTATATATTTTTTTTTCACATTCAGCACACCCAACATCAACACCACCGTACGCCTCTGTGTAAAATACGTTAAACAAAATTAAGGGACAAAAAGTTACTGGCAAATATATTAAATAGATAATTTGACCTTGAAAATGTAGCGTTATGCAAAAATAAGTCCTATAGCGCTCCAGAAGGGAGCACTATAGGAAGAACTGTCGCACTCACTATAGAAAATCGCACTATAGCAGGTAACGCGAGTGTACAGTATTTTTATTGTATTTAAATTTAAAAAATACAAGTAAATATATTGACGTCCTATATGTAATACATATTATTATGAACGATTAATTAAGCGATAAATTATATAATGAAGAATGCTATAAAAAAATTGAATATTGATTTTATTCGTGTATGATTAAATTTCCACAAATAGAAAATAATAAATGTTGAATTTAACATTGCCATTGCACAGTTCATCGCTTGACCTCTGGCTCCAATCACATGGGTCCTCTCTAACGACACCTGTTTCGGAAGATCCAACAAAAATCACAAACATGTACCTTTCATCAAATATATTCAAGCATCTCGAGAAAGTGTTCGAGTGCATAAAATTTTCTAACGCGAGGCGAAATAAAACGATGGCATTCTATGACATTAAATTTGCATAAAACAGTTCATGTCGTTAGTTTTATTTGATTTTTTTAAACATATTATACAACGACTATCATAGCTCTCCATGGGCCACACTGTTCATTAGCCTCGCGCGATTACGTGGCTTCGGGTTGCTTCGATCCGGAAATAAGTACATCCATACCCATAATCATAGAAATAAATTAATTCATTAATTTAAATAAATTCGTGTGCATTACTTTGTTCATAATAACATATAATTGGCCGCGTTCTATTAATTTTTGCAATAAAAAATGTGATTGAGTTTAGATCTTTGTGCGATATCCATAGAAAGTAATGCATATAAGGATAGATTGACATATCAATTGCTATAACAGCTGCCGTCTGATTTACGATTTTAATTAATTATGCCAAGCCTAAATATTTCAACTTTCGCTTTATTATTAAAATATCCGGGTGTTATTTAAATATTATTATAGAAAAATGCAATAATACAAATTTTCCCATTATATTATTATTTTTTAATATCGTAATCGTATAAAAATTTAATGATAATAATTCTATATTATTTATTGATAACGATCATTTATTTATAGGAATGCTAGCTCAATATGTGCATAATTTATAGTATTTACATATAACATTTCGATTTTTATTAATAGATATGCTAAATATTTCTCTCTACCTATCAGTTATTTGTTGCAAAATTAACCGATCCTTCGCGGCGTCTCGAAACCAACGGCGTCGCCCGATGGGGTCTATTTAGTATGAAATTAATATATTAAAATAGACCCCAAGCATTTCGCCTCAATTTATATCGCTATTTAAATTATATTATGGTCATTACTTGATGTATTTTAATCGCCTTCAAAACGATCGAAGACAGGGCGACAGCTCCCTCAGAATATCTATTTATCAACTCACAACCCCTACCGGGGGGGGTAGCCGCCAGGTTGAGCTTATCGGAAATGAAACACACCTGTCTACCATGCCATTGCAGTTAATGGTCAGCATCTCTTATAAACAATATTTTATATAATAGTCGACATAATCCTGCATGGAGTTGACTCAAGTAAACTTTAATAAATAACTAACAAAATAGTGCACCCCTGAAAAAATATGTACATGTACGTGTACACATATCCTTATGTGCATTAAATGCATCTGGTAACGGATTTCTTACCACAAAGACAGTATACTCTGGGAAGGAAAACCCTAATCTGTTGACTAATAATTGGTCTAGTCTCGATACTTTTGCTCCTCTTCCTTCTTTCTAGGGGAGTCTTCCTTTTCTCTAAGAAGGTCTTTACCACGATAAAAGGATTGGTATTACGCAACAGGGATAATAATCACTTGCGACCGGCTACTTGAGACTCGTTTTGGGCAGATGTGTATATGTATGCCTGTGTATATCTATATAGGTATGTGTGTGTGGTCACTCGCTACTTGTCACTCGTGACTCGTTGTAAGTAGATAACGCCTTAGAGAAGAGAATAAACGAATACTAAGATAAATCCCCTCCTACTTGCCTGGACACAGTCGAGAGGGTAAAATCCGATACCAACATGGCAGAAGATGTACGTCCAATGTCAGCAATGGCCAAGAGAGGGAAACTCTTTACAAAAAATCGCATACCAAGACGCCTTGGGTCCCCACGGTATGGACACGAAACGAGAGCCCTCACGTCACGTGTGAGACTCAGGTTCCTTGGCCTCGACTGCCATTCGAGAGTTTGGTAAGGCCTATGCCCTCAGCGAGTGAGAACCTCGGAACTATATATACCCCATAGGCTGACGCCGTTGGTTTCGAGCCGTGGTTAAAGAAACCATTTAAATATGGATTGGGATCGGTATCGTAAATATTTCGTTATTTCTTAATCTGCACATAAATAAATAACGAAATGGTAAATCACGGTTGTTGCGGGCAATGTTTGCAGCATCGGCGGCCGTTTGCTTAATTGGCACAATTTCTATAGGACTGTCAGCATTTAAATCAGAGTCTCATCAAAATGACGGCATTGTGTCGAAAGTGTGATGGTGAACTATGAACTCTCTCATGTGCCATGTCTCCCACGATGCCGCGTACCAAATCCAGCATCTCTGGCCACCGATTGCTGCCATTTGCAATCCGTCACGTGTCAAAATCGCACTTTATATTATTTTTAAATATGTGCAAATATGTTTGATATCAGAATGATCTCTGATTGCAATTCGCTTAATGTTTCTGCTGGTGTGAATGCTATCGCACTGTCATAATTATGTGTAATAATTGCTAATTAACTAAAAATGTGAATATTTCAAAGAAATCACAGGCGGAATTTGCGTTTCTCGCTAATAAAAAATATAAGGTATCCCAAAAAGATATTTACATTAGTGTCAACTATTTCAATTTACTGCAAGATTCTGTACGCACCACGCATTGAATTGCCCACGATCCTCCACACTATCATCGTGATGTGAAGGCATATTTTGATAAGAATCTTTCAAACAGATGGCTCGGATGAAAAGTCCCAGCTTTGTCAGACGAATACGGTATTGTTATTGTTTAAAAAAGTCCACCAAAACACGAAAGACCTTTTCAACAAATACATTTAAGCCAAGTGTATCAGTCAGCGAAATTAAAAAAATCCCAATATTTTTTTTTATTAAACCTTGTAAATACCAGGCGAGTACGGTGGTGTTGATTTTGGGTGTGCTGAATGTGGAAAAAAATATTAAAAAATACAGTTTTTTTTTTATGAATTTTATTATTATTTATACAATTAATTCTATTCTTCGTTTTTGCGACATAAATTTCTCAATGGAACTATCGTAAAGTATGCCCTTCTGTTTTAGTTTTATGAGTATTTTTTTCCCCAATGATATACTTGAAAAATTTATGTTGCAAAAACGAAGAATAGAATTATTGTATAAATAATAAAAAAAACCTGTATTTTTTTTCCACATTCAGCACACCCAACATCAACTCCACCGTACGCCACTTGTAAAAACAGATGTTTTAAATTAAATATACAGAAGTTCCAAAAATATATAAAAACTATACAATAATCTATGCAAGAAAACCGACGACACTGGAAGAATTAAGCCGCAATTAAGCAAAAATGCAACACAACACCATTTGAATTGTTTGTTGAATTTTATGAATCAATACCTCGACGTTATTAGCAGTGTATTGACCAGATTAGTAATAATTTTAAACAGGAGAAATAATTATACATTTTGTGTACATTATTTTTTTATGTATAAAACAAATATTCTATTATATTTCGTCTACTAATGAATTTAGCTATTAAATTTGAATAGTTTGATATAAGGATGCTTTTTAATACATTGTATTGATAAAATTACAAATTTCAAGTTCTCATAATTTTAATCGATCCGTCACGGTGGCTCGAAAACAACCGCATCGTCCGAAGGCGGTCTGTTTATTATGGAAAATAGACCCCAAGCATTTCAAGTCAAGATATTGAAGAATTCTAGCCCTAAGAAATATTATAAAAGCAATTATTTTTTTAACTTTAATTTATGATTTTTTCATATTTTATATGTTATTATATGAACCCCTGGATTTTCTTAAAATACAAAGATTTGATCATACAAAATGAAGAAATAAGTCCCCATCAGATACACTCGGCAGTGTTAGCACTATCAGTGACTTCAGAAACACAGTTTTCAGTATGGCGCTAATCTTCTTAAGCTATTCCGTCTTTATCTCCTCAATATAGGTAAAATATCATACCTTCGTATTATCTTTGAGAAAGTCCCAAGATGTCCTCAATAAAGTAAGCTTTTAATATGACTACAATGTCAGGATACGTCAGAGACAAATGTACCAATACAATCACAACAAAAAATTGGTTTAATTTGATTTATACAGCATGTGAAATTAAAAATATCGCCATATTTTTTAAATCAAACTTTGCAATAAAAGATTTGCAATTGGTTGATTAATTTATTACGATCTACTTTTCGAAAAGATAAATACGTAATTTTCTGTATAATATACTTGCTTTTTAATACATTATACCAAACTGTAGGACAGACTTGTGTATCCCATTATTAAAACATTTTGAGCTAATGAAAATATATGACTTACACAGTTTAATGTACTGATAACTTTCCTATAACAGGGTAAACATGTTCCTAGAAATTGTCGTGTTATTATTTGAAACCGTGTTACATGAAAGCCAGAAAGAGTACAAAAAGGGAGCTCGGTTCCGAATACTTATTAAAAATAAAAATAAATTCAAGTCAATCTAAGCAACTTTAATTTTAACATATGTATCTGTCTAACAATACAAAATATAATTATTTTCAATTAACAAACCTTTAATAACTCTCTGAATCATAATCGTTATTTGGGTTTTCTACCATATTTAATAAATCTGTAGTTTTGATTTGTTTGACATTAATCCTTAAAAGCTCGTCTTAGATCTTCTGGCGTGGAGTCAGCCAATTTATTCGCTCCCATTTGAATTTTCGGCTTCTTTCCATCTCCTTTTTTTAATATAATTTAATAAATGTCTTCGGGATTTAATGTGAAAAATAAATCTATCGATGTTATACCTTCACTTTATTTATTCTTAAATGTCCTAAACTAATGGCAATCGCAAGGAGCGAAGTTTGAAGAATATGTTTGATACGTAATAACATCCCAATTTAATTCACTTGGTTTGTATTAGGTCATCTTTGCCACATGTTCAATAAATTGGCAGCTGACAATTGATGAGGAATCCAAAGCCGTATCGCGAAACCATTTGACTTCCATATTCAACGCGATCTCACTGATATTTTGGCGTGAATCAGTGTCATTGATGTCCGATAATGACCCGTCATCATCATCACCGTCGTCTCAAAAGACCGCCCAGTCCATGATCAATGTTGACTTACAATTAGAATTTTCTAATTGCGATATAAAAATCACGTTAAAACTATGGCTAATTTTTTGTTACTTTCGCAGATAATAGATATTAATATATTTTAATCATCTTCCTCGTAGAACTGCTTTCAAATGACGATTTTAAACTACAGAATTAGGTTTTTGTAGAGCGTTGGCAGTGTGGACATGGTAATTGGAATCCGGAATTCTTTAAGATTAGTTTTTGTAAATTACTGAGAAAAAGTTTAATAATTTACAGTATTTATGGCAGTAAAATGTTCACTGAAGCGCACTAGAATAAACTTTTTCCGTTTAAACGTATCCATGAGGATGCTGAACTTGTTTCCCTTTGTTAAAGAAATCTTCCTTATAATCCACATCTTATATAAGGAAACTTTTAATACCATAAATACAACTATGCTAAAAAAACTATACATATCTTATCGTGCTGCATTTTTATATCGCAAGTAGCTTGTTATTTTTAATGCGAGATTTGATTTAAATACTTTATTATTTCTACATTTTTTCTAAACTTAATCTTCATTAATACCAACATTAGAAATGTTTCTATTTACAACGATATTTTTTTAATAAAATAACCAATAATGACGTATTTCTCAACACTTTTAATGGCAGTTATGTAAAAGAAATATTGTAAAATATACTACCTCGCTTTTTAAACATTTTTTACATCGCCATTTCTTTTAATAACTAAAAGAAATAATACATATAAAACCATAGACTTCACTCCAATAAAATATATATTTTGACAGAAGGCAAAAAAAAACTTTCCAAAGTCAAAATTTGATTAAAAAAATATGCGGTTTATTTTAATTCTTTAGCTGTAAAAACAGCTTCCATATACACTGCGGAGCTGCAGCACCTCCTAGCAAATAGTATTAGGTGTAGTAAAAAGTCATGTCGTATTTTCAACGGGTAGTTTTAGAATCAGTTGTTTTTAGTTCTTTGACGACTCAAGGCGTGTTATTTTATTGTATGCTTGTCGAGACACGTCTCCGTCTGTGTTCAATACAAAAAAAATAATTTACTCCACCCAATCGCAATGGTCGAATTTGTTCCTTCAGAAGACACAAAAAGGCCGGGTCTGGCGAGAGTAGAGAAAATCTTCCTCCCCCACGATAATGCTCGTCCCCATGTTGCAGATTTGGCCCTGAAAAAAAAGGATGACTTGGGTTTGACGGCTTTACTGCATCCTGCTTACTCCGGCAGACTTAGCCCCTTCATACTACCATTTGTTTCGTTCTATGCAACACTTTTTTAAAAATAAATCATGGCGAACAGAAAGTGAAGTGAAATCGGCCATTTCTGATTTTTTTCATTCCAAGTCAGCAGATTTTTCAAGAAAGGTATTTTAGATTTGGAAAATAGATGGCAGAAGGTTATACAATATAATGGTGAAGAGCGAGAGCGCTGTGTTGCGCTGCGACTCCAAGCACCCCCAAATATTATATTTTATCCACAAGTCGCCACTTTATACATCTAAAATGACACCATTTTTATTTGTATTGATACATATGTCCATGACGTATCTTGGGATTGGTAGCTAGATTGTATACTTATATTAATGTCCTCAAGAATAAGAATAAGAAAAGGAATAAGAGGAAAAAGAGGAATCCTTCTATGAATAGAAAGAGGTAACCTTTTTCTATTCTTGAAGGTATTGAAAGGTGTTGAAAGTTGGAAAAAAATGCAATTAATGAATAAATTAGGATTTTTGAAGAAAAATAAAAAAATAACATATTCTTTTTATCAAATATTGTAGAGATTTTGGATGGTGTTGCGTTTGGTCATAGGGTAATGAGTAAAAATACAGTAGAACCTCGATTATCCGGATTTTCGATTATCCGGATTAGTCAAAAATAAACAAAAAAAATACGAATTAGTTTTTTCTGTACGGGCGTGCTGATTTTCACATCTGCTTTTTACGTACGTGTTTTAATGCGTTTTATGCATTTGTTCAAGTTTCAACAAGTCCAGGTTTTTGACTAATAAATATGGTGTCGGAACGTCAACGACCTCGGATATAAAAAAAAAGTGAAAAAGTTTTAAAGTTTACTAATGGTTTAATGTCAGAAGATAGAACCTCAGAGCGTAAAATTATGAAAAAATCAGCAAATGAAGAAGTTGAAGTGTATTTTTTATGTGGTTCATACAAAGACGATCATTTGGATAAATATCTGGTCCATTATTGTGTGAAAAGGCAATATTTTTAATACCAAGATTAAATGGAATTCCCCATTCAAAGCAAGCTCAGGCTGGCAGAAAGGTCAAAAAAGGACGACATGTATCAGGGAACTTGAAATTCATGGGAAAAGCTTTCTGCCGACATACCTTAGCAAAATGCTTTCATTGACATTGAACATTTTGTGGAGAAAGGATTCGATGAATAATTTATTTATAATGCTGACGAGACCGGTTGGTATTGCAGAAACTACCTAATAAATCTTTAGCATCAAGACGTGAAATACTGCACTAGGTACAAAATTAGTAAAGGAGCGATGTCACCATAGTAGTTGTGCCAATGCAACAGGCAGACATAGACATTATAAAGCTTATCATGAATAACTATTTCTATTCTTATAATAATCTTTTTTTTTAAAAAAGTCAAGATATTTATGAATAATTCATCAATATCTTGAGTTGAAATGCTTGGGGTCTATTTTTCCTTATAAAAATAGACCCCCTTCGGACGACGGGGTTGGTTTCGACGTGGACGTGGCTTGTAGGTACCAATGGCTTGTAGGTAACAGTGGCTTGTAGGTGACAGTGGCTTGTAAGTAACAGTGGCTTGTAGGTACCAATGGCTTGTAGGTGACAGTGGCTTGTAGGTGACAGTGGCTTGTAGGTAACGGTGGCTTGTAGGTGACAGTGGCTTGTAGGTACCAATGGCTTGTAGGTGACAGTGGCTTGTAGGTGACAGTGGCTTGTAGGTGACAGTGGCTTGTAGGTACCAATGGCTTGTAGGTGACAGTGGCTTATAGGTGACAGTGGCTTGTAGGTTAGAGTGGCTTGTAGGTGACAGTGGCTTGTAGGTACCAATTGCTTGTAGGTAACAGTGGCTTGTAGGTATTGCAATAAAACTACCTAATAAATCTTTAGCATCAAGACGTGAAAATACTGCACTAGGGTACAAAATTAGTAAAGAACGTGTCACCATAATGGTGTGTGCCAATGCAACAGGCAGACATAGACTTCCACTGTTTGTCATTTGGGAAATCAAAGAACGCTAGATGCTTTAATATTAGTCCAACACGTTCTGAAGCTTTTCAGTGTTTAGATGTCGTGATGAAGTGGTTTGAGAGTCAAGAAGAGTGTAATTCAGGACAACTTATATGTTTTAAAAGTATTCGCAATTTAGCAGCTTCAAAAGGAAAAGCTAGTTTTAAGCAAAAATCGATAATTGTTTTTTTTTAATAAAAAATAATTTAATATTAAAGCTATTATTTTATAAAACTGAATAAAAAAAAATATTCATACTAATATAATCGTCTTTTCCTGTCAATTATGATTTTTTTCGATTATCCGGATTTGTTCTTATCCGGACTATCTTCATCCCCAATTAGTCCGGATAATCGAGGTTCTACTGTACTTCAATGATGCCTCATCTTCCGTATTTGTCAGACATGGGCTTCTAACGATGTTTTCCTATTCCAGAAGTTGGAAAAGTGCAGGTAAATGCGTCGTTTTTCACAGCATCAAGGAGATAAACACAGAATCGCTGAATGTGCTAACAGTATAATAAAAATTAGCATCCCAAAAGTGGTTTATAGATTGAAAAGAGGCTGGCACAAGCGTATCTGATGAACAATATTTCTATTAAGAATAACAATTTGTTCAAATATTTTATTTTATTATAAATATGAATAAATAAATTAAAATTTGTGTAATTCGCAGTATTCCATAAAACATATCCTACTCGCAGAAATACAGCCATTATTATAATAAAATATATATTTGCTAATGGAACTTGATATCTGTATTACAGCAATGTCAAAATAATATCTTACGATACATTCTATAAACCAAGAACATGTTTCTTTAATAAAACACCGCGAATCATGTTTATTTTTTCGTGTTCACAGATAAAAGACGTTAATGACTGAATGGCATTATATTATTAATATATGAATGACTGGTTTAGTCCTGTATGTTAATTTTAAAGTGTGTACAAATAAAGATGAGATCATTAAAACCGTGTGGCAAAAAGTATGATAAAATTTTCATAATCCAATAATTATTCAATTTCTTCACTAAAATTCATTGTATCGAAATGGAGAGCCGCAGCTGCTATCGATTCTCTATTATGGAATCATAGCATTAAAACTTTGATACGTTTCCAGCATCCACACTGTGCAGTCTCTAGCCAAACTTAAATCCACTACGGACGTTTCAGTACACCGTTGCAATACGGCAAACACATCAAGTTTGACACTTAAATTCTATGTAATATAATTTACATCCACGTAAACTTCCCACGGGATGGTTGGCGTAAATAAGAGCATTGTACGGATTTTAATATACGTTCATATCGCATCCAAGGTTTAAGTAACGAGATAAATCCGTATTAATTATATAGATATCGGTTTACGATTCAATTTCAAGTTAAACTTACATGGCTTCCGATTCGGAAGCATCAGCAATGTATCTTATAATATTATACCATCAAAATGGATCATACTGTAAGCGTCGTATATTTTTTATTGATTTATAAAAAAATTAAATCTCAGGCAGATATTTTTTTATTTGCAATTATGCTATAAAGTGTGAGAATGCGATGGCCAAAAAATGGTTTGTTCCACATTTCACATTATGCATACAGTGTATTAATATCGCAAAAACATTCGCAATTATGACAAGGTATTTTTTTTGTGTCCATAATGACACTTAATGCAATGTGCGATCTAAATAAAAATTGAACTAGACATTTGGAAACCGCCTGTCATTATGTTATCAATACACGTTTAGCAACATTTTGATTTGGATCGTAATATGTGCAAAAATTTCCAAACGCGATTTATGCTAATGTGTTTTTTTTTGCATTAGACATAATATACGCATAGATAAATTGGATATCGATTTCATAGTGAAAAATTAAGATATCGCCATTTTTCTGCATACAAATTTAATACAACATCCAATATATCTCTCACCTATTAAAAAAAAATGCAATATATTTATTATAATGAATTATTTAATCGCAAAATTAAAATATGAAAAGACAATATATTCACATCATATGAGGTAAACCAAAAAGTAATGACATTTTTTTGGTTGCGGCGTTTGTCCCCGATTAACATCCAATAAACAGGTAACATTTGGTATCATTTTGAAGCTCAATTCGTAGTTAACATTTTTTTTTAATCCTCAGTAAAAAAAGGTAGGCCATAGATACAAAAGACCCATTTACGATTTTCGTAGTATTTTTATTCGATAAGGGATTGAAGCCAAATGAAGCCACACACACAATCTGCGAAATGTATAGAGATATTCATCATGGAATCTTTATTCATCTTTATTCTTAAAACAATCCATTTAAAAAAATAGATGAATAATTCATTCATATTGTGACTTGAAATGCATGGGGTATCTAAGAGACCCCCTTTGGACGACGCGGTTGTTTTCGACCCGCCGGTCATCAACAAGTGCCAGGTTTAACCCCTCGCCATCATTAACCTTTTCAATGCGGCGGGTCTATACACAAATCTGCATCTGAGTGCGGCGCCGTGTTGGACCAAAATTTGGAATGCGAATCAAAATCAAAAATGCGAAATGCAATTTTCTTATACCATTACATCCGTACATGTGTATATGGAACATAATGTACGTGGAACACCCTTAACAACCCCTGAGCCGAGATACGTCACCGATACCACTGCGGAGATTTGAATGAGACACCACGCACGATTTGAATCGTTACTATTCATATTACATGGTTCCTATAAATTTCTTGTAATATGTTGTATATTTATTGATAGCTGTGTTAATTAGCTGATTTTTAAAACAAACACCATTACTTAACTCGATCTAGTTTACATGTAACGACAAGTTAAAGTTTTAAAGAATCTCGCGCATGTACGACATGCGGCCGCACCCTGGGCACGATTTGTATGCGCATGTACGTCATGCGCCTCGCACTGAAAGGGTTAACATCGAAAAAGATGCTTCTTTGTGTGTGTTTGGATATTTTGGGCGGAATTCATTATGAATTATTAAAACTTGGAAAAAAAGGCACAGCTTTAGTTTATTGGGCACAATTAAGAAGTTTGAAAGCGAAACTGTTTGCGAAAGATTAAAGCGATCAGTAGCTCTCCGACAGTGTCCGGTGCCTGTGTGCAAAACTTTAATTGGCAATACTATACAATAAAAAAAATATTTTATGAAAGAAAATTAAGATTTTTTTTCGATTTAAAGAAAGTATAATGATTAATTTTTATTATCATTAAATTTTTCCGTTCTTGGCGCTTCTTGACGCACGTAATTTTATGGCGCCTGTGTGTATCGCACAATCTGGCCATATGGATGGCGCGCCCCTGCATACACTGCAAGATGACAACGCAAGGCCACACGCCGTTCTACAGCATCCACTATATTCACCATATTTCGCCTTATGATTATCAGCTTTTTTTTTTTGTAAAAGACGTAAAAAAAACACTTTTCGATAAAAAAATCTCAACAATTTTACAAGAGAGAAATTCCAAAAATTACTTGAACTGTAGAGAAAGATTTTATTGAACAATGAAATTTATATGATGCACATTATTATTTTTTTCATGTTAAAAAAATGTTATTTCTTTCCGACTTACCTAATATTTATCATAATGAATAATTTAATCGCATAATTTAAATATGAAAAGACGATAGTAAATTAACATTGCATCGTATTTTCATTGATGGCTTTAATTTATCAATGAAATCCTGCACAAAAGCATCATCTTATCTCTTAACAAATCAAATATCATCTCGTTTGAATGCATGCCTTGTTTAAATACATAAAATGGAATACAGGAGTGGAATAATACGTTTAATTTGTCATAAATTCATTTTTATGTGCAACACCGAGCTTCAGCATCACGCGCAGCCTCGTTCCACTCTGGAAGATCCGTCTATTCAACATTGCACAAGGATCAACGTTATTTATGTGAGAACAGGTTACATCTGTACATTTGCAACGAGCTTTTCTTCGGATTAAATAATGATCTGCGTGCAAATCCGTTGAGAAATATGTGAAATTCAACCGAGAGCGCTACACGTGCTCATCAACCAAACGCCCGTAATAATATGTGACATTTGACTGGAAATGGCAATAAATCGAGACGACGTTTCCTGATTCTCATCGTTTGTATTAATTTTATTACAATCGCGATTATTATTCGCTGATTGTGCATTGTCTTAATCCGTTCGGCGTTGCTGTTAATTAACTGTAATAAATCGCCTTTGATCGCCGTTTGCGATATTGAATCGAGGAAATATTAATAACTCGATTGTTCTTAAATATAAAACGTTTGCCATTTTCATAAATCATAATAAAAAACATTTCCGTCCAAGTTCGTATAATTTTCCGATGGCTGGAGAAAATTGCTAAACTTAGAGATACCCGAAAGTTGTAAAAGGAATTGCCGTTATTATCTAGACAATTCCGCAAATTTGTTTTCTCGACATTTAATTATAACATTATTTTGTTTCTTATTATAATATATTATACTCTTCGTATTGGTCCAAAGTTACATCACGCCATTAAACATCTTAATAAATCATGGTCGTCAATTTCACTGTTAGAACGCCAATGTGATAAAAATAAATATATACTGACAGCTACCTGTCAAATGCATGAATTTATGATGAAAATTTCATTATTCGTTTAATAAATATTTATCTAAATCGAATGTCTTATTTTGCGACGCCTTAGTACCATAATTTTCGACCCTATTTTTTTAATTTAATAATACACTCAGCTCTCATATAGCGCCGAGATGTAGACCATGCTATAAAAACCCGCTCTATAGAAGACTAGGGGCATAAATTTTTTTTTAGTAATCGAAAATCAATATATTAAACCTTGTTCTATTTTAGTTTGTTTCTCGCACACGTGTTATATTTTTTTGTCAACCATATGGCGTTGACCTTTTGTAGAAAATGGCGCTATAGAAAACCGCTTTATAGCAGGTAGTGCTATAGAAGGCTTAACTGTACATGCATCTTGCGATAGAATCGTAAACCAGATGCGGCAAAAATGTAACATTCAATTTATAATAATACTATTAATATCTTTCACTCATTAAATCAAATTAATAAATAATCTTAACTATTTATTATGTAGCAATTATAGCAAACATATCCACCTTTTAAATCTTAAGGCCTCAAATCGGGACTAAATCGAGACCGGAAATACTGTTATTTTTGTCGGAACGAAAACTGGAGCTGAACCGAAAAAATAGCGGTTCAGTACATATTCAAACATTTTTTTATTAAATAATATATCATTTGGAACAGAGCCGAAATCTGGGAAAAACTTTATTTTTTCGGAACGAAAACCGGAATGGAACCGGTTTATATTTTTGAACTGTACGACAACGAAACCGAACCGAAAAACAACGGTTTAAAACTCTTTTTTTAATCATGGAAAAACTGCATTGCTTTTATCGTGTCTAAACTTGGTAAATGCTATCGATATTGATTGATAACAAAAATATTCTTAGACTTTTCGTGGCTATGAGGGGTTGTCTAATTTTTCTTTCTTTAGAATAAGTTCTCTTTGATTTTCTCAACTAAATATTCCACACAGGATTATCATTATTTTATGGTTTATGAAAGTCTGATTAGAGAAAACCATTTTTTCATCATCTTTTTATTTTTTTTACTTAATTTTATGTAGTAAAAATATAAAAAATGGAATTAATATAATGAATTTGAACTAAAAAAACATAAAATTTAGAAATAAATTAAAAAATTAGAGAATTTGGGTGTTTTTTTTTAATAAAACTGTTTGATTTCGAAATCTATATTAGGCTATAATTTTTATTCAGTTTTTTTTCTTTCGATTCAATCTGTAACTCATTGTTCTTAGATCCACAGCATGTAAAACAAGTCAATCTTCAATACCAGTTGAAGCCAGAATTAGAGATTTATATTGACGAGAATATATTATCATCACACATACGTAAACGGATGCGTTAAATATCAAACAACGCAGAATAATTATTTATTTTTATAAAATTCTACAAATAAATAAAAATTGTAATTTTACCTTTATTCTGTATTTTTTATGTAAACTACATCTTTTCTCACACGATTGCATCTGAAACGAAACTACAAAGAGAATCGGTTGCACACGAATGCTATTAACATGCATTTTTGATTAATATTCAAGCAATGAACTATGCTTATATTATCATTTATTAAATTGATATAATATTTTAATTTTATTGCAATAAAAAATAAGTACATAATTAACGCTAATACATATTAAAGTTGCAGTATTACTACATATATTTTTTTTTATACCAGGAAATCTGATGTTGGTTTCTTATATATTCATGAAAATTTATTATTCCATCCGTGTCAGGATTCAAGATGGTTTTTGAAAGGGAAATGATTTGAAGACGTGAAAGAAAGTTTTTTTTTTCTACCAACATTTGGCTCACACAATTGGTAAAAATGACGTAATAGTATACGAATCACATACAATGTTAACCCTTCGACGACCTTTCAATTAGAAATGCTTTCGCCAATTAGCAATGTACGATATCTCATGAAACATAAAGTATAAATTATTAATTGAATGCAAATCCAATAGACGATGGGAGACATTGTCGCATATTTTATAGATTTAACTGTCATTTTTATCGTCTACGGTTATTTTAAGACAGTCGGTTTAACATACACACATCATCGAAGAAGATTTGAGCAATAAAACTGCTTTCCTTCCCGTTCACGCCGTTGATATTGCGCAATATATCTGCATATTATCGCACTGCATCTCCAATAAATCCGTAGTGTCACATCAAAATTCAAAATGTAAAAATTCAACATTTCTTTATGAGAGTTTTTTAATACATTATATATGCAAATATTTTGGATATAATTAAGAATCTTTCCAATGTTAGGCATTATGAAAATATCTTAATATTTATATAATAAATACTTTCTTTTCGTAATGAATATATTTTATGATCTTTATACAATCACAAGTCTTTATTACTAATTGGATAAGACTTTCGGCAGTAATTAATAACAGACGTACTAATTGGCGATTGTTAACATAGAATATGAATATGTGTTTAATACGTGCACATTTCGAATGTGTCGAAGGACGTTCGCATCACAACTTCATGATCAAAAGAGTGATGATACTCATGATTGATCATTTTTTCAATTTTTATACATTTATAAATATCCGGCTAATGATCTTTTTGGAAATAAAAACTTGCCCTTGGCTCATTATGAGGAGACAGAGCACATGTGAAAGATAATGTATGAATATCCTGATGCGATCATAAATTATTCAAAATTATGACGCACTTCTATGACGTCATGCGAGGCTGACGGATCTGCGGGAGGCTTCGCTAATGCACCATTTGGTGTGTGAGATAAAAAATAAAGTGGCGTGGCTATCACGCATTTTCATGCGTAAACGATTTAATCGGCAAAATTGCCAGATAATTGGCAAAAAATATAATTTCATATAATTTAAGGATCAACTACCTGAGTTTTTTTTATAATATTATCGTTTAATACAAAAAAATCTACAATAATGCAGTTTTTTTATTTAATATAAGACATATCGAAAAATTGATACCTTTTGAATGAGATTATTATAAAATTGGTCCATTATTGTTCACTGATAAGTCAATACGTCACTCTTAATATTATTTTTAAACTTAAAAAATATTTATTTATTAATGAGAAGTGAATCCGAATAGCTGTTAATGGATAAGATCTTAATAAATTATCCGTAGATCTTATCTATTTCTGATCGATATAAAAAATATTCTAAATTACTAGATTATTAGAAAAATCTAAATTCTAAATTATTAGAAAAATCACTAAAATCAATCCTTAGCGACGGCTTGAAAACAACCACGTCGTCCGAGGAGATCTATTTATAATGAAAAAAGGACCCCAAGCATTTCAAGTCAAGATGTTCGTGAATTTTCTATCCATATCTTGACATTTATTTAAAAAAATGGATTATCCATAAATAAAAGTAGGTATTCATAATATGCTTCATAATTTGGTCGATATTTTTATTTTTTTAACTAATCAATTTGGCACATAAATGACACGCGCACTCTGCGATGTCTCACCGTAGAATAAGGTCTAGACGCCTAATCAAACTAATCAAACAAAATGGAACCCAAATAGACCCTATCGGTACGGCTAGGTTAATGTAATCAGACCATGTAATCTCTAAGAAATGATCAATAGATCATTTCTATCTATTTCTGATTGAGATAAAAATATATCTTTCGAGAAATCATTAAAATTTATTCAACAACTAATAATTACCTGTTCATCTCTGGGTTCAAATGTCTGATCCATTTCCGAGAAAAAAATATATTAGTGGTAATAAGAAATATATATATTCAGTGAAACCCCAATTACACTACCTCGAATTACGCGCTGAGTTGAAATAGTCGCCGCAAATCCCCCAATTGCGCGGTCGCATTCACATACAGTCAAATGTTGGCTAAACGCTAAACTCCAAATAACACGGTCCCGATTTTAGTGTTAGTGGGGGTTTAACTGTATAGATCCTATACTATAACAACACAAAGAAGAAAAAATATGTTTTTACATCATTGGATGTTTTTCAAAATATTTAATAAAAAAAATAAAATGGATTCGTTGAAATTATATATTAAAATAGGCATCTAAAATAAGATAATTATATTCGAATAGCTCTAAAAATGGTTAGAACTTGTCTATTTCAAATAAATCAATAACTTTTGTGATGAAACCGATCAATGTCTAAAAATATATTACTAATGATGAGATGATTAAATAAAGTCATAAAAACTGAAAAAAACTTATTACTGATCGATAAAGAATATTATCATAAACGACTTGAAAATCAGCAACGGTTGAGCAATTAATAATTATCTCTAATGTTTTGAGATGAAACTAATCAAAATTTGAGAAAAAAAAGTAAATTACTTCTTAACTCTTTTCACTCTGACTATTTTATCCGAATCTATGAGCAACTCTTATTATATATTTTTAATGGTTTATAAATAAAATATTCATTTCAAAAATTAATGCGAAGCATCTATAGGGTTTGATCTGATATCTGATGTAATAAGACACATTTATTTTTAATTAATTTCTCTGGATGCTTATAAATAATCTATACCCTAAAAATAATCATATGATCCTGTAACAAAATCTTTTATTATTAATAAACTAATTTTAACTGTAAAATCATTTATTGTAAAATACGATTTGGTACGCGAGTTATCTTCATATAAATTAAAAATCACCTGAAAATAAGCTTTACCCCGAAATTTTGTGAAAAAGATAATATAAGATGGAGTCTTATTTAAATGAAAACACTACAAAAAAATCTTTTAGCCTACAGAGTGGAAACAGGTATCTTTTTTTATTTCTCAACCATCAATTACCATGAATAAGCTTTTACTTAGCTTTTAGTGGCATATTTCGATAGCGATTCATTATAGATTCAAAGGCAATGCAAAATCGTGTATGTAAAGAATCACTGAGGAAAACATAAGAAACTCATTTTTTCAACGAAATTTTTATTTCTTCTTAATATAATTTAATATTAAATTAAAAAGGGTTTAAAAATATACCTTTTTATATGCTTCGACCATTATTAATAATAAAGCTTTTCTTTTACTGTTGATAGCACTTTCTGGCAGTGATTCGTTGTGGTTGAATAAAATAAAAGGTTAAGAAAAGTTAAGAAGAATTACAACACAAGTATTTTGTGCACAATTCGGATTGAAGACAGAGATTAAAGAAAAAAGATAAAAATAAGAATATATTTTTTGAAAAATGCGACAAGAATTGCTCGTGAAAATATCTTCCGTATTCGTCTAATGTTGCAGTCTCCGAATATCATCTCTCGTTACTTTTAAGCATGTCTAAAATATAATGAAAACATTATTTAATCTGCAGAGAAAGGTTACAAGCACACAGAGAAAATGATACAGTTTTTATATATCAAAAAAAATATTGCCATTTCTTTTCGCTCTAATTTATATGTAGTGTTTAATTAAAACAATTAATTTGCATTGTATTCTGAGATAAATTATCATTTCGATTAATGTAATATGCTCAATATGAAATCACATCATGTTTTTTTTCTCCTCATTGTCTTTAATGAATTGACTTTTCATATTCTCCACGTAATTAACATTTTCTAATCGAATGCAGCATGCAACGAGATCCGGAGGCGAGACCCCTGAGCAAGTTCCATTGCCGATTGCTGCTGATTGGTAATCCGCAATTGTCGGCGCGAATCGCACACACATCCATCAATCTTTTTCCCAATAATTACGTAACGCGTCGAATTTTATTTATTTATTTATTGTGTATCATCACGGTCGTGACTGACACTCGCCATTACTCATTGTCCTAATTCCTATTGGCCATTGTGTCTGTCAGTCCTCTGCGCATCAATACGCATTGTATCGGAAAATTAAATGGACTGCCGTTGCCAATACCATCCAGCTAGTTAGTGCATTGTGTGAAAAATTGGGAAATGCAGATTAAAACAACATTCGAATCTTAAATTATTTTCAAGACCTTTTCATTTACTTTAAACATTAGCTGTATTCAAAGTTTTATTTTAATGTGATTATATAAACACACCCAATTCTTTTTTTACACGGTGGATACGTTCCACCAAAAAAAGTATAAAAAACCGTGTAAAAAAAGTGATAGTGTTAAGTGTTATGAAATGGACCGTGATATTTCAAAGTCTTCTAAATAATATCCATAAAGATCCTGAATCGATTTTCTTTAATATTTTATTTTATTTAAATATAATTCGATTTTATTTATACACTTATTATTTATTACAATTAAAACTAAACTTTAACATAACATATTTTGTTGAAAAATAGTAATGGGTTTGAAATATTCGACTCAGCCCTCGTATAACGTTATCTGCCCTAAAGCATGCGGCTCTCCCTCCTATAGCGCCTCCTTCTAGATAGCTGCTTTCTGCATAGCGGTAAATTTTTAAGGTCAAATTACATATACCGGGAATATATAATATATTGCCGCGAAAATTAAAGGTCAATGCATTTTGATCGACAACAAAATATAATGTGAGCGCGTAAACAAACTAAAAAAAAGAACAAGGTCATTTAAATATGTGAATGGAAAAATGTTTGATGTATTGATTTCATTCAATTTACCAAATAAAACCAAAAAAAACTTAACCCCAAATTTTGTATGGTTGCCTTGTCTTCTATAGGGCGAGTTTCTATACCATGCTCCCTATCTCTGCTCTATAAAAGGGTTAACTGTATTTAAAGTTTATATCTCACTTTCTGTCTTTATAGATGTCATGAAATTTAGATACCAAGCGTAAAATCAATCAAACCAGTTCATTTTTCAAACAAGAATGTTTTGATAATAAAAAAGTATAGCCAATGGACCACTGAACAACGATATATCGTTGTTTTTAGTCATTTTATTTGCTTACTTGATTTCTTTGCAAAAGAAATGAAATTAATAATGGAGAGAAAGGAAAAGGACTTAGACATATGCTATAAAACACAATAATTTTATTTAATATATATTTATTTATTCCATTTAAAACCAAAAAAAATCTTCTGAAAATACTGAAAAGATTAAATTTGCGTAATTTTAATTGCCTTAATTTTTTGGCATGAATTGACATTTTTTCACGTTCTATCATTAAGGATTCTCGCCAAAATCTGTATTTTTTCTTAATTATCATGTTTTTATGACGAAGAAGACGTGCATCTTCTTATTACTCCTACCTTTCGATCCCCAACTGTTTTTTTTATAAAATAGCGTATGAATTTCTAAAAATGTCAACTTTTAACATCGTTAGGCCAGAGTCATAAATAATAGGAAAGAAAGTAATTTAAAATCCGCATTTGAACTATGTTTTTGAATTTTGCCGTGCGACAAAAATTATTGCCACGGTTGTATGTATTTGCAAATTAATCTAGCCGTGCCGTTGGGGTCTATTTGGGACTCCAAATTTTTAATTCTCCTCGAATAACTCTTTTAATATAAATTTCAAACAATAATATTCCCTTCTGTTGCCACAGGCGCAATATTTTTTCTCGCTCGCACTTGGTATCATGTGCTAAGTGCAAACGTACTAGTGACACGTGCTGTGAAAGCTCAGTTTGCGGCGAGACATCGTCAAGTACGCGTGTCATTTACACGTCATATAGTTAAAAAAATACAAAATTTTGACCAAATTATGAAGCATATCATGAATAACTATTTTTATTCTTAATCCATTTAAAAAAACGGTTAATATCTTATTTTCGCCATAAAAAAATACATAATTAATTGATACAATTGCGCTCCGTTATCTATAAAGAGGGACAAAACGCGCCGAAAAGAATAATATACAATGCTTCGGACTTATTCTTAGCTTAAAAATACGAATATTATATAATTAAACATTCATATTAAAATTATTAATAAACAATTATTTAAATATGCATGACATAACGTTGATTTTAACGATATTTTCACAAAATGATCTGAACTGTTTGCCATAATAGCACAACATATGACCATCAATTTATTTAAATCGAATCATTTGAATAAATTATTTTAAAATTATATTTCGACCATGAATTTGGTTACGGCTTTCGGATTATGTTTTAATTTTCCATACACAACATTGTCATAGCGGCGTGATCTCAAAAAGATCTTTTCTGGCGTTTATTAACACTAGACCATATCCGTCACCGATCCTTGATCTATATAAGTACGCTTGTACACATGGACCAATTTCGTAATAAATTATAGCGACGAAGGTTTCCGACTTTAACTAATCGCCTGTCACGAAAAAGTGCGAGAGATCTTTCCACAGACGGCCTTGCCTCTCCGATTCGTGTGCATCTAACATTTCTTTGGAGCGTGTGTCGCAAATACACAGATAATAGAAATCAATATATAATCCAATCTGAGCATAATACCGCGAGTCAATACTTGGAAGGACGAAGGCCGCAACTTTAATCTCTGAACTCTGCCACGGATGACTAAACAGATTTTCGATATATATCGGCCCGTGTTATTTTTTGCGCAAAACGTCGTTAGTCGACGGAGTGTTATAAAAAGATAAACCTAAAATCCATTCCATCTAATGTCAAAACTTAGAAAAAAAATGTTATTGCTATGCGGATTCATCCACTTTTTCGATAGCTCTATATACGTAGAATACAATTTTATTGTCTGAAAATTCTCTATAGATTTATCCATCCATGTGCCATTAGATTAAATCGTATATTTTTTTAAGCAAATGACGTATAGCGAATTTTCTATTTTTAATAACAATAAAATAATTGAAGTCGTGTATAAAATTTGCAAATATTCAACACAACAGTTTACTATAAAAATTGCAATTTTTTACGTCAATTCACGTTATGTAATTTAGGCAACACTATATTTACAACAGTCTATTATTATTTTATTACACGTTGTGCGTATTAAATCTAAATCACTGTGATGCTGTTGTAGACTATTTATAGTGGTAGAAACGTCTGAATAATTTATTATAGCAAATCTGTACAGAAAGTGCGTGTTTTATATTAATTATCTCGTCTTAAACATTGTTATTGGCGAAAATAACGAACAATTTAATGATTATATTAGACAATTATTTATTGCGAGGTCGCGAGATCAAATCCTGGCCGTGATACATCGTTATATTATAAAAAATATATACAATATCGATGTAAAATTTTCGTTTTCCTCAAAAAAAACATTAAAATTATTCTCTTCAGAGACATCAGTTACATTGTATTTTTGTAGGAGCACTTTTTCTAAACTTTGAAACACTTCTGGAAATTTATTTTCACTCTTATGTCGCAAATATTAATCGTTTGAAATGTGATGCTATCGATGAATGTAGAAGATTCCATAAACGGAACTCGTAAAGAATACAAGAGTAACTTCAACTATTTTACAAGGAGCGGAAACTTCTGGACACCGTAAAAAGTCGTAAAATTGAATCGTGCAGGTAAAAATATAAGAAAAAGTAGAAGGAAAACGGCGGTTGGGACGAAATAAGCTTTCGTGGCTCCGCAACATGGACCGATTTAGGAGGTCTAGAATTATGAGAAAATGACAAAAATCAATAGATCGCATATGTACAAAAACAGATACGGTACAAGAAGAAGAAGAAAAAATTCTTATTCACTCGTGGCAGATTGATTTCGCATTTTTTTAAAAAAATAATTATGTCATCAACTTAGTCCCTAGCAAATTCGTCACTTCGAAGCATTTTATAATAAAGATGAAAAGGAAGCTCCTTTTTAAAGGATTCTGTCCTTATCTCCTTAATAATGATAAAATATTGAGACTGAGGTATCATAACAATGTTGTTTTTTAACACAAATTCTTACCACCATGAAATAAAATAAACGGATCCGTCACGGTGACTCGAAAACAACCATATCATCCGAAGGGGGTCTTCTATCAAAGACCCCAAGCATTTCAAATCAAGATAATCAATATCTAGACATTTTTATAAAAATAGATTATTCTTGGAATAAAAATTCATAATTCAATCCATATTTTGGATTTTTTAACTAATCGATAGGACGTGTAAATTACACTCGGCAATGTTTCGCCGTAGACTGAGTACACGCTGTCGACTAAGTTCTTGCGGCATATGTCTCTAGTACGTTTCACTAGCAATTGCCACATCGTACCGGATGCGAACCAGAAAAAAAATTATGCCCGTGGCAATAAAAATCAATAATTATTAATAATATTTATTCTTAAGACTTTTTTAGACAAATACAAAAAGTTTGGGACAGTATTTATATTTAAAGATTTACAGGACAAGCATGCCAACACAACAACAAAAATTTATACGTCCGCGAAGTTAAAAAAAATTCAACATATTTTTCGATTCTTCGCGATTTAAACAAAATATATCAGTTCGATTCTGAATTTTTTTCTGGAAAAATTACAGTTTTTTTCGGATTTCAGTTTAGCTCCGAGTGTTAATTTAAAAATATATATATTTGTATTAAAAATGTATAATAAACCAATATTAACCGTTTTATTTATTTATTTTTATCTGTAAAAAGAGTTGAAAGTGTAATTGAGAATACTAATAAAAAATATTTCATTAGAAAAATGTTTAATTATTTCGATAAATTTACCAAATATAATTAAATAAAATCTACACCAAATTTTTGTATACCTCTAATTTTCTATATGACGGATCTCAATAGCGTGGTCCCTATCTCGGCACTATAGGAGGGTTGATTGTACATTCAATTATTGACTATGTTGTTCTTTTTTAAAATAACATAGTTTTTATAAATTCATATCTTCAATTTTTCTATGAAGTCTATCCCTAATACTCGAGTAATGACGTTCTGTAAAACTCTGATTAGCTTTATTATTTTTTGTTTCGAAAAATGATGAAAAATTAAAGAAATTTGAAACCATGAAGATAGTTGAATATTTAAATTGGCTCAAGAGTGAATGACAGTATATTGATTTACTTGATTTTAATATTTTTACTCCATCGGATAACATGAAAACCCTACATCGCTCTCTCTCTCTTTTCTAATGAATGCAATATTTTATGACCTTTTCATTGGAGACACGCCCAAGTTACGACACATTTCT
Source organism: Philopotamus ludificatus (assembly GCA_022495035.1). NCBI lineage: Eukaryota > Metazoa > Arthropoda > Insecta > Trichoptera > Philopotamidae > Philopotamus > Philopotamus ludificatus. The sequence goes on along the minus strand of JAGXCT010035824.1, from coordinate 32,404 downwards.
AAACAAACAAAAAAACCAATAACAAAGCTTTGCTGGGAAAGGCGATAAAGAAAGCATTGTTAACATCGAATTAATACACAACTTGATTATCTTGATTTAAATACATGTTACATGTTCAATAGACATAGTGCGTATGTTTAACTCATTGTGAAATGAACTCATAATATAATCGAATGTATTTGCGAATCATAATAAATACATAGATTGAATTTGCGTAATTTATGTATGAAAAAAATCATATTTTCAATGATGACAACGTGATATCGATCGAAGTTGGCAACACTGTCATCGATTGATTTGACGCTAGTCATTCTCTACTGAAAAGAACGACTGATCGATCTTGCAAATAACTAATTAATATTTGGGAATATTTAATGGATAGTCTAATAAAAATGCTATAAAATAATCGGTGTAATTATGGCGAGCATTTATTCGACGTCCGCAACAGGATCTACTCTAGATCCACTGCGCACGCGCATCTAAATATATCTGGCAAGATCCTGTTCTATTAATGTCGGAATCACGAGTACATAGTTTACGCCAGATTTCGTAAAAACACGTAAAAAAATCGGCTACCACCGCAAAAACGGATATTGTGTTCGTTTAACGCCACAATGAGCGACCTTGAAGCTTCTTCTTGTCGAGACGACTTGCTGTTCTTGAAACAGCTGGAGTTACGCAGGGTTCAAGTATAGGATTAGATGAAAAAATAGCTTAGACACTGCCTCCAAACAAACATATTTTTTTCGTCATTAGTCCATAAAAACATCTGCAATAAAATGTCGATGCAATTCTTCGATTATGATAATGAAATGCGTATATCTTAATTTAAATTGTCTACATAGCCATGAAATAAATTAATCGAAAATTTTAAAATCGAAACAAATGAATAATAAACATGCATATGGCATATGGTTTAATTGAATAATAAAACAAATGAACCACGAATCGCCATCTTGAGAATTTTATTATACATTTGGCATTGCGTATACTTAGTCTAAACAAATAGGAATTAATTAAAATTAAGTGGTTTTATATAAGCATTCGTTTTGTGTGTGTATGTATAGTGACTTTATATAAAGATTTATATCGCTCATATAATAATATATAACGAATTTGTGATTTTAAAACCATAATTTATTATTCAGACTATAAAAATAAATTTCGCGTTAAAATGCAAAAGTAAAAGAATACATCAATATCGACAGTCGTGATGTGGCCATTTTTATTTATTAATTATTTTGACATATACATTAAATAGATAAATATATACATCACGGTCAAATGTCATATTAATCAAAGAAGGGCTATAGCCCATTAAATCATTTAGCTTTGAAGGTCACATCATTAGACATTTTTTGAACTTGACCCATAGATTGCTAGATTGCCAAAAAAATTGATTATAAAAAATGATATTAATGTGATACACATTTCAGCAAATATTTATGAAAAAAAATACATTTTTTATTTAAACGATTTAAAATAAATATTATCTCATCAATACAGCGAATGACAGGTTGTTTAAATTGAAATGTTTCTTTTAAGATTGATTTTGTTTCATCCATTGTTTCATATGATGGAAAGCCTTGAAATGTTGAATCGGAATAATTTCGTATTTTATTTAAATGTCAATCATTGAGTTTATTTTTTAATTATATATTAAAAGCTCAAATTTAATTATTGTATTTAATATACTGCGATGATGAACAATTAAATTAATATATAAATGAAATGAATTGTTTTATTGTTTTAAAAAATATCGTTGTATTGCCAAGTATGACTACTTTCTTTTGCATAATTTTCAATAATAAAACTATGATGACAAATCTCAATTTTCGGATGTTTAATCGTGTTATTCACCCGCCGGTCAATGTGAAGGTTAAACAGTGTAGTAACGAAAATGCTGGCGGGCACACTTGGAAGATTTAACAGTAGTCAGTAGCTATTAGCTGACTAACTTGGAATCTAGTTGTTTCGCAACGCAAAAACTGGTCATACCGAATTTCGCCCCAAAAAAATGCACTCCAAGTTCATCCGCGGATTTGTGCAACGAAATTGCGTCGAATACGCAATTATCATTAGCGGCCTCAAACATTTTTGAACACGGATCTCAATTTGCAACAGATTTGCGAACAAAAAAGTATAATATCTCAATTTGCCAATTTGTTTAGGCAATATTTACGAATTAATTCGGCGCTCGGTAATGCGACGGCGTTGTCGACCGGATGGATTGTCGCAAAAAAAACGCGAACTCAGATCGGCACACACACTTTTGATTGAATATATTTTTACTTTCATCATTCGTTTCATAGATAAACTAATAACTATATAATTAAAATCATAATTTAATCGATTCCGCTGAGCTGTGTACCTTAACAGCACAATTATCGACCATATAATTCAATTATAAATATCAAAGGAATGTAATTTACGAGTAGACAGTTTTTAAATACCTCTTTCAATAAATTACAACGATTTTTTTTTAATCAAGTATTTAAATTCCCATCGACTTCAAAATGTAACAATCCAAAGGTGCAATATCAAGTGAATATGATGGATATTGCAGGAATTATTAATACTAGCTCTTAATTTTTTTACGTGTGGTATTGCATTATAATTCTAGAGAATTCACCGATTTTTCCCTAAAACTGATCATCTTTTTAAGCTGTACCTCCTTTAAGCTAGCCGTTCCTGATTGCGATCCTATTTGCGATCCCATTTTTTTTTTATTTTTCTCGAATAACTCTTTTAATATAAATCCCCCAAGTGAGAAACATTTTGTATTTGTCTAAAAAAGAATAAAAAATAAATATTATACATAATCATTGACCTTTAATGTCCGCTATTACGAAAAAAAATAAAAACAATATTCGTTACTGGGCGCGATGTTTTTACTCGCTCGCATCCGGTACTATATGCCAAGTGCGAGTGTGCGTGTCATTACGCGATTAGTAGAAAAAAAAACCATATCCAAAACTGCGATATTTGTGGAGTCATCTTGAATCCTCGACAGTGATATAAATATTTTAAGAAGTATTGAAAGTGGTTAAAGTGATAAATCAAAATCAGGGAAACTTCTTAAAATCGATGATGACACTTTAAATTCATTAGTGAAGTCTTTATCTTTACTGTCCATATATGAAACTGTTTCTTAAAAGGATTATTAATGGAGATAAGAAGTGGGTCTTCTACATTAATCCGAAAAGATAAAAAAATACTTTTATCAAATCAGGTACACGTGTCTACCCCTGGACAACGACTGGCTGAAAAGGTTATCCCAGGGTTTCCCAAAGTGCGGCTCCCCAGGGAGCCGCGGTGCCCTTATAAGGGCGCCGCGAAATATTCAATTAAACAATTTGGCAAATTTGTTGGAATTCCCAATTCTCGAAATTTTTCGGTTATCTTTTTGCACTCGTTTTTCTTAAGAAAGTCAACAATTTTTAAAAAAATCTCTTGTATTAAGGGAGCCGCGGAAAAATCTGATGTTTTAATTAATCTGATAAGTTATCCTTTTGGATTTTGTTGGATGTTTAGGGAATAATTCACAAAGAATCAGTAAAAGACTATTACAGAAGTGTATTATGCCTATTAACCGATCCATCACGGCGTCTCGAAACCAACCGCGTCGCCCGAAGAAGTCTATTTATAATGGCAAATAGATAGACCCCAAGCATTTCAAATCAAGATATTGATAAATTCTTCATGAAAAAATGGATTATTCTAAGAATAAAAATAGTTATTCATTATATGCTTCATAATTTAGTCAATATTTTGGATTTCTTTACTAATAAATATGACGCGTATATGATAAGCGATGTCCCGTCGCAGACTGAGGACACCCCGCCGGATCGCAAAATTTTCGCACCTTGTCATTAGTGTCCAAGGCGTATGTTGGACTTGATGATGGGTGTGCTATATGTGGAAAAAAAATATAAAAAAAAATACAGTTTTTTTTTTAACAAATTTTATTAATATTTATACAATAATTCTATTCTTTGTTTTTGCGACATAAATTTACAAACGACAGTAATATCATTGGAGAAAAAAATACTCATAAAACTTAAACAGAAAGGCACACTTTACGATAGTTCCATTGAAAAAATTATGTAAGTAATAATAAAATTCATTAAAAAAACTGGATTTTTTTTTTCCACATTCAGCACACCCAACATCAACGCCACCGTTCGTCCCTGATTAGTATACGTTTCACTCACACTTGGCACATAACAAATATTGTTGTTTTTATTTTGTTTCGCAATTGCTAGGATAATACAGGTCGAGTATAGAGGGGATAGATATTAAAGATACTATTACTGTTCTATATATGCAAAACATTTTGTATAAAAATTTCTATAAATTAGAGGAGATTTACCCTAACTAAAAAAATGTTAGAAAATATATACATAAAATATACACAGTTTGAATGATTATAACTTATTTTTTATTCACATATAATATTTCAATTACAAAAAAATCTGCATAAAATGTATAACTTTCCCTCCTGTTCGAAATTATTACCGCTCTGGTCAATACACTGCTGATAACTGTGGACTATTGATTCACAAACTGCAACAAACCTTGTATTTGGTGTTGTGGTGCATTCTTGCTCAATTGTGATTTTAATTCTTTCAGTATCGTCGGTTTTCTGGTGTAGAATTTATCTTTAATGTACCCCACAATAAAAAGTCCACTGGCGTCAGGTCTGTAGAACGGGCAGGGTTTTCAATGGAACCTCTTCGTCCAAGCCATCTGTTTGAAAGATACTCATCAAGATATGCCCTTACATCACGATAATAATATGGAGGTACTCCGTCCTGTAAGAAAAAAAATCGCCGCATTCACGTAAGTCCTCCCAGTTTTGCGGTAAAAATTTCAATCCGGCCTATTTCTCAAAAAGTTTGTTGACACTTGAGTTAGACTCACATTCACTCCCTGCTCGAACTGTAATGCATATTTTTTTAATACAATAATTATTTATATAAATAATTACCCGATACCAAACTTTATGATTTATTTAGTATTAAATGTGTTCATTTAAGTATTAAACTTACCGACGAAGAAATTAAAAAAAAGGTATAATTTAATTCCATGGAAAACAGGATGAATGTCTGAAAAATTCCGATTATATTTATTTATTTCATCATCATTTGCCAGCCACAAGGCTCTCACTCGCTGAGGGCATGGGCCTTACTAAACTCTCGCATGGTAATTGAGGCCAAAGGAATCTGAGTCTCACACATGACGTGAGGGCTCCCCTTTCGTGTAAATACCGCGGGGATATACCCGTCTTGGTATGCGGTTTTTTGTAAAGAGTTTCCCTCTCTTGTCCATTGCTGACATTGAACGTATATCTTCTACCATGTTGGTATCGGATTTTACCCTCTCGACTGTGTCCAGGGGTCCCAATTCATTGATCGACGGAAGGTTGACCTATCCAAATACTAGCTTAGTTCAGTCGTGGTTAACTTACACAATTGAAATAAATTATTACATCTAAAAGCCACTGCAAAAAAATGTTACGTTAGCTTTAAGTTAATTGAAATTAGGCATGGTTACGTTTGTTCTTTAGTTGTTTATTCAATTCGACTAAGAATTAATATTAAGCTTTTGCATATCTGTCATGAAAAACTACAATTACTGGATTTTATTGCCATTGGGTTTTATTACTCTTTAAATTTTACACGAATACATAAAATTAATCCCAAGTGCAAAAGGTTAATATATATCATTAACAGTTAAGAAGAAGAAAGTAATCGATGGAACGACAGAAATATTTTGTTTATATTAAATATTAAGATATGCTGTAAAATAATAACCTTTCTCAAATTCTTCGAAGGAGGATTAAAAAAAATGTTATATATTTTGATCTGCATCGATAAAGACCTGAATATCTTCAGTATCAATTGAAATATTTTAACCATTATTGAGAGTATCTCTACTCATTGTAAATCATCAAAATTTTATCTCATTCAACATAATGCATTGTAACTGAGTTTCTTTATTATTTTTTTTAAAGAACAAAATTCCATAGTGTTGTATAATAATAAGCCTAATAATTGATTGTCTAATCATCCCGATTGTATTAAAACTGGATTAATTATGCTTAGATTTAAATAATAAAACAATTATACGTATAAAGTAATTAACATTCCATTCCCATTTTTGGCAATAAATGCAATTCTAATTGGTTCCATCTAATTATTATTCAAAGAGATTGTATTAACTTTCAGTTAAAAAAATTGACCATTCATTAAATCTAAGAAAAAAAATACGGAAATCGATTGTTTTAATACAAATTTTGCGGAAAAATCCGTACATTCGTTTTGAGACAATGAAGTTCTTCATTTAAAAATAAAACGATTAATTTAGATCCACTGCACGTTTCATTGAGTAAATCAACATTTGACATTGACATTATAAATATTATGACGTTTTAAATGCATCAAATACCGGAATACGTGTTTACAAAAGGAATTATCACCGATTTTAATTAACACAAACGCTAAAAATAATTAAAATCAATTTTTTTTTAGATATACTGACACATGTACACATCTAATCACTGCACGATATTTCGATGGATGCACGAAAAAAATGAGATCTATAATGAAAATACAAAAGGTGCACACAATAGTTTTAATTATTGACATTTAAGGATGCAGAATACGTCTGTTTATTTTTTTTATCTAATACAATAGGACAGGGAAGCGTCTGTGCTGAACTGAAGAACCTTCACTTTCATCGCTACATCTCCGACGGAGACCGATCCCCACCCCTCTTCGCTCCCGCCTCTTGCAATTTCGATTTCGTACGAACGCCGGCGAGTTCCACAATGGCGTTTCGGAAAAAAAATCACGGTCCATCTTCAGTCCTTTTCGGTATATAAAGCCGCGGCTTCTTATCCGAAGCATCCATTGCGTCTTCGGCGTTCCACCAGCGCCGAGACAGCCAGCAACACCAGCTCCAGGACGTGTAGTAATTCGCATTACTACATCCGAACTTGGCGTAAGTGATACGCAAAAATCATAAGTGCAAAAAATATTTTCATAAACGAACACATAACGATAAAACGCAGAGTGACGGACATATGTGATTTGAAACATTCAAAAACGCAAAAGTGATCATCGTGATGGAGTGACTTAATAATAAACAAATACAGAATCACATACATCCGTTAAACTGTGATTTATTATGTGGACGTTTTCCCTTTTTTTATTTTTGTTAATTTCAAAGACATTGTTTGCGACAATTGCGACCTACGCGAAAAAATCATCAATCATCTCGCATTATAATCTCAAATCTGATCAATCAAGTATATGTATTTTTTTAACACCGTCGTTGTCAAAACGTCTCACCATCAATATCCATCCGACTTTCTATGTATTTTTATATTAATATTTATCCGCGGGTATTTGATCAGTGGATCGTCACGAGCAGAAGCAAATTCACTTTTACTTTCGCCCGTGTGAACCGCTGCACATTTTCCGTCTCTGCACTCGCCATGAATGAATTCCTCAAAGAAAGTGCATCGAGATTATGCGCGCGCGCGTAAGTGTTACGGCCAAAATTGGGTGAGCGTGCCATCTGGCGGCCATTTTTTTTCATCAATTCAAACACATTTCCGTCGGAAAACAACAGCAATAGTCGCACGATTTGCTTCATTTTTTTTCATTGCGTATAATAATTTAAATATACTTTCGACTTATGCAATAACGTTAATTTCTTTCACGGTTCGCATTGCGCATTGGCACGAGTTCAATGAAGATTCAATAGATGTTCACACGACATTCGGGTCAGATCTCAAACGATACATTTCAATATTATTACGTCAAATTGTAATTCATCAACTTCCGTTTTTACTTTTACATATTATTTTCAATTAAAAAATAACGACATAACAATGATCTATCCATCAGAAATGTTCGCAAGAAAGACATTAGATGAGCATAAGTACATTTTAAATGTTTTCTCATGCATAATACGGCATCACTTTCATTTAATACATAAAAATTATGCAATACGCACGGAGATTCGTCTCATTTATTATATTTATGCATTAGTCGTGAACGAACAATATATTTAGATCATGATCAGTGAAAGTCATTGCATATTTCATTTTCAGATCAAGTAGAGCCGCATCGATTCTCAAGATGGCGAGGTTCAATTTATTGGTAAGTACAGCTCGATTATCACGTGATATATTATATTCAAAATAGTAGAGAGAAAAAAAGTGAAAACATGAGCATGTTTACATGAATATATCAACCGAATTCCGCGGGTAAAACCCCAATTTTGAATTCTACATGAATATTTATCACCGTTTTCTGTATACGATGCGTCCTCTCGCACTCGACGAGACTCTTGATGGCGAATTAAATATTCATCGCGGATGACCAACGATTCCAATACATTCCGGTATTTCATAACACTTGAAAATGATCGCATTATCATATTAATTAACGATTCAATGCCCCTGTTCCGCACAAATCAATAATGCATATCATTTTTGGCGTGCTCGCGAATCCTGCATTCGCGAACACGCTAATTTCCGATGATTGATTCCGTCGTTACATAAATATGTGATACAACTACGCACAAATTGATAAATAGACATTGTTTTGCACGTTTTCGACTTTCTCAGATCCGTATCATAAACGGTGTTTGTTCTCGCTTCCGAAAATTCCACAAAACAATCGCGATCTATAGATGTGTACTTCCTATACAGCGAAACACACGACAATGTCACGATTTTCTCAAAGAAAATCGGTAACGTTACATTGCGTGTCCGCAATGTAATATTTCCTGATGCATTTATTGTCCATATATATGTAATCGATGAGTAATTGCAATTAATCATTCAATATACGCCGCTTATGCAATTCGCGTTTAATTGCTTCCATATATATGTGCGTGAACTTGTCAAATAATTAAAAATGATGTGCCGGAAAAAAATCGCTTAAGACCAAAATCGGCGATATTCATCTGTCGATTATTTTATTCATACGTTATGCGATAACGCCGCCTAATCCGCGCTTACGGCCAAATCAGTTGTCGTTCATTTGTTTATTCGTACGTCAGCTGTCAAATAAATCGGCGGTATCCATTACGTCGTAATTGATGATCTTATCGAATGGATACGAACGATTTTTCTCGATATAATTTTCCGACGATCGGTGAAAGTGATCGCGAAATGCATGTGAAAATTGAAAGTGCCGAATAGCGAAGCTCGCGCTTAATTTTTGCTTTGCGACGAGCGCGTCACGAAAATGTCACGAATCCGTGCAAAAATAAATAGATATTATGCAATCCGGCTTTCTATCCACACTCGAGATGCGGAAAATAAATAAAAGTGGCGCGTGCGTTTTCGGACGCACACATAACCTTTAATCGACGAATTTCACTGAATAATTTATAACAATAAGTACATTTTTATAATGCTGCGGCCATTTTCACTTTCGTCGAGAAAACGAAAGTGGCCGCATCACCCTTTGACCCTTCGTTCTTCTAACGTCACAATCAAAAATAACGACTTTCGAATGCGATATGGCCGATCGTAAATAAACCATTTTACATTTGAAATCATCATCGGCGATAAAAACGTCGAAGACATTCGTTGCATAATCGTTTATCTCGCGAATAGCTTTACTTTCGCGCGCTATTGAAAAATAATTCCGAACAATTCGGTCTATTAGAATTAATTGAAAATTTTTGCAACGATTTCGCATTATTCGTCTAATTCTACATACATTTTTTTTATTCTCGGCTAATTATGCACGTATTGAGTTCACCGCTATTTATGTTGCAGAATAATTGATGCAAATTTTCTCGTCGAAACACGTGTGAGAACAATCGACGCTTAAAAAAATAAATACAATTGTTCTTCGCAATCTCGCTCCTATCAATCGGAGCATCGGAATATACGTTTGAATTACGCGAATACGAAAAAAAACTCGTTCTCGAACGACCATTAGGATAAATAATGCATTCGCTTTCCATAAATCCGTTTATAAAATATTCTAAATCGAATCCGCGTTTACGATAATTAATTTTTGAATAGATTACGAGAAAACGACAGTTTTTCTCGAATACAAAAAATGTCAAAGTCGTCTTCGTTACGAAATTATTCAAATCCAAAGTTAACGAGACGCCGACAATCGATTGACAAACGCGGGTAATTAATTGCGACACGCTCGACGTTTTCCCATCTAATAAAAAGCTCCGAGAATAATTTCACAAAGTTGCACTAAATATTGCAAATCTGTCGACGTAAAAACGTAGCGTTGCGCGATCACACGGCGCAATGCAGATCCGTCTAGAAACGGTTTCGATGGCGCAAGTCGTATTTGAATTTTTAGGGCCGAGTCGTTAACCCGTCCGCTTTTGTTTCAGAACGTCGGCTTGGCCGTTTTTCTGTTGATCAACGCAGCATCCTCCGGACAAATCTCGAAACGCGAAGGTATTGTATTATTTATTATTAACTTTATATATGTAGCGGCTCGTAGATAAAAATACTGCAATATGAACCGCAACTATGCATGAATTTTATATGATTTTATGATACAATAATCTGGGATATCTAATCGATATTGACAGGGAAGTGAATGTGAATTCAATTGTTCACCATCTCTGCATCTTGTTCTTTTTTATTTGACAATGGACAAATAGCATAAAATAAAAAAAACTGAAATTTAAATAAAACTCACTCAAATAAAGGTTCGATAAAGACTTCAAATTATGGGAATACTTGGGAATGTCGATAATCGAAATAATTCATTAAAAAATTCTAAAATACAGAATTATTTATAAAATTGAGGACAACAAGTTCTAATTTGCATCCAAACATCTCAGCATGTATCGTTGTAGACGCAGATCTGCGTCCGCGTTTACTTATATTATCGAACCGATAGAATGTTACCTACAAGACGTATTTGGAAAATGCTGGATGATCCAGTCGCTCATTGTCAGACGAATAAGTTATGTCGTATCGTTTTAGCACCCCTGCCCTATAACTACCCGGCTCCGTCGGCCCCGTTCCCTGCTAGCGCTCCGTCTTCGTCTTACGGCGCTCCGTCCTTCGGCGGCGGATCGAGCGGAGGACACGGAGGTGGCGGCGGCGGATTCGGAGGCGGCGGCGGTGGACACGGAGGCGGCGGCGGCGGGGGGGGACACGGAGGCGGCGGCGGAGGCTTCGGAGGCGGCGGACACGGGGGCGGCGGCAGCTTCGGCGGCAGCGCGCCCTCCAGCAGCTACGGCCCGCCCAAACCCTCCGGAGGATTCGGAGGCGGCGGCGGCGGATATAGCGGCGGCGGTGGCGGATTCGGGGGCGGCGGACACGGAGGCGGCGGCGGCGGAGGAGGACACGGAGGTGGCGGCGGAGTATCTCAAAACTATGGACCTCCCCCTAAGCCTTCTTCCTCGTACGGGGCTCCCTCGATAGGCGGTGGACACGGAGGCGGCGGCGGCGGAGGACACGGAGGCGGAGGCGGCGGCGGAGGACACGGCGGAGGTGGCGGAGGATTCGGGGGCGGCGGACACGGAGGTGGCGGCGGAAGACCGTCTCAAAACTATGGACCACCCCCTAGGCCGTCGTCTTCTTACGGAGCGCCATCGTCCGGAGGACACGGAGGCGGAGGCGGAGGCGGCGGACACGGAGGAGGCGGCGGAGGATTCGGAGGTGGCGGAAACGGCGGCGGCGGCGGAGGATTCGGCGGCGGACACGGTGGAAACGGAGGCGGATTCGGGGGCGGCGGAGTGTCTCAAAACTACGGACCCCCACCTAAGCCTTCTTCGTCTTACGGAGCTCCCTCGATAGGCGGTGGACACGGAGGCGGCGGCGGTGGCGGAGGACACGGAGGAGGCGGCGGAGGATTCGGTGGCGGCGGACACGGAGGTGGCGGAGGCGGATTCGGAGGCGGCGGAGCGTCTCAAAGCTATGGACCACCACCTAAACCTTCTTCGTCTTACGGAGCCCCATCGTCCGGAGGACACGGAGGCGGCGGCGGCGGCGGCGGACACGGAGGAGGCGGCGGAGGCTTCGGAGGCGGCGGACACGGAGGCAGCGGCGGCGGCGGATTCAGCGCTCCCTCTTCGTCTTACGGCGCTCCTGCGCCCGCTCCGGCGTACAAACCTCCGTCGACCAGCTACGGCGTTCCCGCCGGTCCCGCCAAACCCTCGGGCGGCGGCGGCGGCCACGGAGTCTTCGGCGGCGGCGGTGGCGGCGGATACTCCGGCGGCGGCGGCGGCGGTGGCGGCGGCGGCGGCAGCTACCGCGGCAGCGTCTCGGGCGGCGGATCCTCGGGCGGTTTCGGAGGCGGATACAGCAGTGGCGGCGGCGGCGGATCTTCCGGCGGATACAGTTCCGGCGGCGGCGGCGGCGGCTTCGGCGGATCCGGCTCGGGCCACTCGGCCGTCCCGGCGACCATCAACCAGTCTTACGACTCCAGCGGCGGCTACGTCTATTAAACGAGCGTGCGCAGCTCCGACAAGTGTTCAAAAATTAATTAAGACCTAATCTTAGAAAAAAATGTCGATCCACCCTCGAATCGCGCTCTCTTCGCATGTCATATTTATAAAACTTATATTATATATATACAAACGATAGTCAAATAAAAATATATATGATTGACGACGTTCCTGCCATTTTATTTTTACTGTCGACGACCAAATAATATTAAACGTTTTCGAATGCATGCCATCGCCCGCGCCCAGCATTTAATATTTTCGAGATGTAATTATTATTTTATTATTTTTTTTTTGTAATCTTTCTTATATTAATAATTAATATAATTTATGTATTTTTCTATTTGATTTGTTAATAAATATGTCTTGTTAAAAAATTACGCCCGCCGTTTGCATTAAAATTTTCGTCGCCTCGAAACTCCTGAAAATGGGAAGGAACGGGAAACATGAAATGAAACTCCCACATTCTTGAAACATTCTAGTATATTCTTGCTTTGATTATATGCATCCACATATATATATATATTCATATACTCAAAACTACACGTACATTTAATCGAAGATCAACAACAATAACTACTTAAGTCTAACTACGTTTAAAAACATTAAACGCGTTTACATTATCGTATGGCATTGTCCGTCGTATCAAATTAAATAGGAAAATATGTATGGAAGTTTTCTTAGACCATACGAGATATAATAATATGACGATTTGATCAAAAAAAGCCTTTTTCCGATGCGACGTCCGTCGCGCCCTCTCGCATTTTCCTAATAATCGTGCACATACGTAATTTTATTTTCAATACTGATATGTTCGTTAAAGCTTCTCCGTAACCGACGACCGCACTCGACGGCGTCGGTCTAAGAGCCTATTAGTTACGCATCTACGGATCGAGCTCTCGCTATATGTACACGCGTATTCCCTTTGTGAGTATCTATTTTAATAAAATACGATCGTAACAATAAATAATAATCGTTTAATATCTTATTAAAAAATATGATATTTTCGTTTTAAATATCGAAATTTGTTCAGTTTTATTGAATTGAGTATTTGGAATATGATAAGAAATGGCCTTCTTAAGCTACCGCATTAAATGTCCATAGTAATAAGGCGAAAGGAGATTTTTTGACAAGGCGTGTTAATTTTGAATTACACAAGGAAGACTATAAAAATACATTCGTAGGAATATAATCGTTTTGAAATTATATACGGGAAATGGACCCACGATTGAACCGATTAATAAGATAAAGCGAAAAGAAATGACCATCCAAATACAAAAACATTGTTTTAAAAAATCATCGACGCCAAATATATGCCATTATTCCTCTTTTTATTTTTTTCCTTGCTCCATTACTTAGAATCTGAAGATTTTAGATGTTTTTTTTGTAATCTAAATAAATAGACACAATACGCATCTCCCATATTCTGAACCATATTTTAATAATCCATGACAAAATATGGCATCAACACCTAAGTAAATGCTTATTCAAGGCGATCAAAGCATGGAAACAGATATGTTTTTTTTAATACAATCCTTGTTTTTCTTCATTGGATTATTGTATAATATCTACTTCTTCACTAATACATTTTTCTCAGATATAGAGATCGATTTCATGCCAGGACAATTTAGAAAAACTCCATAATTATTTATTGCTAGATTTTTTAGGGTTTTCTGATATTTCATATTAATCGGAGATGGACAAGATCTCTTAATAAATTCTCAATGACTATTCCAGTGTCATCTTCTTATATTTTTTTTTAAATTTATCCACATTTTCTTTTATTTATTATTGAATTTCCATTTTTTAGGATCTATTTATTTCTCATCGTGGATAAATGAGTTATATTAATGATTCCTAAGGATTTTTTCAAATTATCTAAGTATCATTGTATTTAAAATCAGGGGCGGCTCGTCCATATTTTTATATATTAATATATATACGCCGCATTACGCCACGCGGTGTAGAAGAAGAGCGCTACTAGCGTCGTGTTTGGGATGGATGCGGGGCGGCAGCGGGATGGGAGGGGTGCCGTCCATACTCAGTCACTTTTAAAATCTTAATCTTTCGCAGCACCCCCAAATATTTTACCCACGAGCCGCCACTGATTGATCTGAATCATCTGAATAGATTGCTTTTCAGTGTGATCCTTAGCCTTTTTCATCGTCTTGTCACAAATTAATATTTTTTTAGACATTAATCGGTTTCTTTTCAGAAGATGTCTTTCAGGAATAGACAATTTTACATTTTTAAAGCGTTAGAATATATTTTTAATTTTCAAAAATGGTAGCTTTTTCATTTTAATCTCTCTGAAAATAATTAATCTTTACAAGGGAACCAACAGTAGACGTTGATGGATCAATTTTATGAATATTCGAATTCTATCGATGATTCTTCAGCATTTTTAAACTTATTATTATGCCATTTAAAAAATGCCATTTCTTTTCGCTTTATCTTACACATTATTAAACAAAAACATATGCAGAACATTGAAAAATCTAATCACACTTTATTTACTCGTCATCAAAGATTATGCATTATATTTAATGTGCTGCAATCGTATATACCTCTCCAAAAAAACATTAAATAACAATAAAAACAATATGCATGTGCTTCAGATTAATCATCTATCTAAATGAAATTATTTTGAGCACATAAAGTAATCATTTGTATTTAAATATACATAGATAAAGCAGATCTGAATCCTCCACGCCGTTATTCAATACGTATATGATATGTATTTCTTACATTGTTCTGTAACATTAATAATCCAAACAATCTAAAACACTAAACATACTCTTAAACATTAATATATATATTCCATTATACTAATAATTGTGTAAACATTCAGATCAAAATATTTATAGTACCATGTTACTGATATGTATAGTTTCGATATGTCACCATTTTCACCATAGATTTCAATAATTATAATATATATATGTATATACTTAATTTTACATTTTATTTAATTAATTAACAGATCATTTATTAATATAAGCGTTCACATTAGCAAAATATACAATGTATCAAGCAATGCAGTGTTGCCAATGCGAAAAAATATCGATACCAATGCTGCCACAGTGCTGGGAATTAATTCAATTAAATTGTTTGAGATCACGTGCTATTATCGTGGATATGTGCGGATTTCAATCACTTAACACCGAGATTATCCATTCGCAATGCCTTCCGAGATGATTTTTTTTCTCGAATTATATAACGTTCATTATGTCGTCGTAGAACAATCCTCGGAAAAATTATGATTGCCATTTTGAACGGCGAATATTTCACTTAAATTCGGCAGTATGCGTGTCTAAAAATATGCTGTTTCATTACGGGGAGATATTACATTTACGACTTTTCAATGTCAAAACTTCAGCAATTTTGCTCGAGTTGAACGTATCTTTAACGAGTTCACGTGACCTCAGTGAAACGAGTGCTTCTTGCGTCGTTACGTACGCAGATATCCTCGGGATTTATCGCGGGGGTGGAGTACCTGCAGCCTTAAGAACCTTATGGACGCACATGGCCTTCTAACTTCTTGAGTGCGGCCTCTTAAATGAATTTAAATGTTGCAGAACAACCTTTTTTAACGGCTCTGAATCCACATGTTCCCTTATAACCATAATAAAGAAGCTTTTTGGCTAATAAAAGATTAAAAGAATTTGCATACTCGCATTTTGAGTTCTTTTTGGTTTTTATTCCAATTTTTTTATCTCAAGACTTAATAAAATATTATTTTAGTTTGATCAATGAATAATGAAGCATCTATTCAATCTTAAAAAATATTGAGTGGTTCAAAAATTTCAAAAAAATACTAGAAAAGGACAATAAAAACTCAAGAAATGCAATGGATGATGAGTATTATATTAAAAAAAAAATTATTGCTTTTCCAAAAACAAATGGGATTAAAGTGTAGATACAACATCCCAAAAAAAAAGATCGTATTTTGCTATTTAAACAGAGTTCTTGGGTCTCATTGAGTTTTTTTCGTAGCCGTCGAGAAAGCGGGACTGAGTGGCTTAATAATTAAAAAAAAACTCATGAACAATATATACTAGAAAAAGACAATATAAACTTATATATAATGGCTGATTTGTTAAATAATATTAACAAAAAAAAATTATGGCAATATTTTTTTTATTACTTTTTAAAAAGAAAAAATTTTTTTGAGATATTTTGAATATTTTGACGAAAAAAATATAAATAGACACACATAAATATTTAACAAAATATTACGTAAATCTTTATTTTACATCAATCCCTCGATTTGCACGGTCGGCAATGCGCATGTTGTTATTATCAATCAATAAAATATGGATTGAAACCCTTAAAAAATATTTATTCTCTTCTATAATGATCCAGATATAACGTCTTTTACTATTTAAACAGAGAGATATGAGTCCTTGAATAATTAATAATCTATCTCTCTCGTTTTCATATATGTACTTCTTAGACTCGATTAACACGGTGATTTTCAAGAAAATCCTTATATATCTACCGTTTAAATTGAGGGATGATTTTTTCTTTTTAACATTAACATTTCTTGTAAATTAAATATCATTGAGCGCTCAAAATCGAAGCATTGTTAAATAAATTCCGTGTAAATCGAGATACACGTAGAGAAGATCGTCTTACGTATTTTCGCGTTGAAGAAGGAATAAAAATCTGATAAGACCGCAAAACCGCCAACTTTTTTAAACGATTTTTCGTGTTTACCTTGCATACAGATAATCGTGTGTAGTCTTCCAACATAAAAAGGTTCCTTATCCCTTATTTGTCACAATCTCACTCGACATAAACGTGCAAGTATATGCAAATAATAAACATGTACAACATACAAATTTCACATACGCGTAAAAATTGCTTTGATGGATAAAACGATGCTCGACAGAGTGTGGGATGTCGTATCCAGCTTTAATGAATCTAATCTTATCTTCCATAATATATTCAGAGCACGTTCCCATCCACCGTATACCGTTTATCCCCAGCCCGCAGATTAGAAGCACACATACCTTGACCCGAAACCGTTTGCAATTTTCACAGCACGTGACCTTTTCCGATGACATAAGATTCGCACAATGGCAACACTTGCATCACAGTGTCCGTTTAAAAAGCTGCCAACAATATCGTATAATATTCGATTCGGCACAATACAAAAATCTTTATATGCAGTACGTATTACATAAACGGTACTATTCTCGTTATTGTATCAAATAGTGTGTCAATAATATATTTTATGTAACAACTTTTTTTTTTATTTAATACTAAATTACGCTATTATAATCGTACGTGTACTGCAAATCTCGATTTGCCAATCATTGTCCCAAATCATGCATAAATTTTATCACAGGAAAATATATTCTATGCAAAGAAAAACGATAACGATGACGTAAATAAAATATTTATATTATTTAACACGATAGAAAATATATATAATGCATAATAATGTGTGATGAAAAGTCACTTATGCAATGTTGATTTATTCGAGCGAGCAAAAAGTGCATATTTTGAAAAATTTTCAGCAAAATTTACGTGTCCAGCACGATCTGATGATTTAATTTACGATTACTTGCATTGCATAATAAAATTCTTACAACATATTAGCGGTACCAAAAAGAAAACCATTATTTTTAAATTCCGCGTTTTTATCAATAGTCATCATCTTTAGCTTGATTTCATTATTAGGGATAAGATTTCCACGAAAGAACACGTCAGACAATGTATACTAATTCTTTCATATAATCAAATTCTGTAGCAGAAATCTTTTTTTTAATAATAAAATAATATATTAAGTGTAGTAAAAAGTCCTGTCGTATTTTTTCAATAAAATTCAAATTTATTGATTTATTTTTAGAAAAAATAATTACCATTACATTATAAAAAAGAGTTCCATAGAACAAAACAAATTTTAGTCTGAAGGGGCTAAGTCTGGCGAGTAAGCAGGATGCAGTAAGTCGTCCATTTTTTTCAGGGACAAATCTGCGACATAGGCACGCGCATTATCGTGGAGGAGGAAGATTTTCTCCCAATATTCCTTTTTTTCGAATCTTTCCCATTTTTTTAGACACTTCAGAGTGATGGACCACTTCCTGACGGTTATATTTGACAGTTCTTTGATGGTTAATGTTGGGTTTTATTCAATTTCAGATTTTATGGCGGCTTTATTTACTGTACGTCCACTTAGAAGTTTATCTTCAGTCAAAATTTTTGGATTTTAATTTTCTGTACCAGCGTTAACATTTTTTGACATCTTATACGTCTCCATAAATGTCGCAAATATTTCGTGTAGCGATAGTTGCATTTTTCTTGTAGTGAAACCGAAAGAGTATGCAGTTTTGCAAAATGGTCTTCTAAAGGAATAAATCCTTCCATTGCGACTGGGTCTCATAATTATTTTTTTTTGTATTGAACACAGACGGAGACGTATCTCGACAAGCACACAATAAAATAACACGTTTTGACTCGTCAAAGGACTAAAAACAACTGATTCGAAAACTACCCTTTTAAAATACGACACGACTTTTTACTACACCTAATTATATTGCCATATTAATTGTTTGTGAATAACATATATTGCCGATTTGTATGGCGTAGCTTATTAACCGAAAACCGACCATTTTAATTATATTCAAATCTATCTGACGTTTATTTATTAAATATTTAATTATTTATTTGCGTATAATTTCAAGATCTATAGATAATAATATCATTTGGTACCACTAATATATATTTGTTAAGCATAGCTCTGCGTTTTATATATATTTTTTAGACTGGCAACATTATTGCGTTAGGCGCCATTTTACATCAATTTAAAACATTCCAGGAATCTCATAATTCATATTACAATCAATTTATTTGTGATAGACATGTTATTAATTATTATAATAGAATAGGACGGCTTTTCCTTTAAAACGCCTTTCATTTTGAATTTTTAAACAATAATTATTCGCGGGTCAATTACATACAGCATTTCATTACTTAAGCTAAGTTTGATGCAAAATAAATTCATTTACTTACATAATAATATATAACGTTTTCATATAGGATTTATATAGGAAGACAGTCTTGAAAAATGTGACTTTGTCGTTCATTCGTAAAATAATATTTTAAATATTTACAAATCTCACCCATCGAAATTTGCAGTACATTGCGCACTACATCTTAAAAACGATCAGTTTTACAATATTTACGATATGTCGTGTACACACGCTAAATCCTATAAAATATGGGGTATCGATGATATGTATATGACAAAATCAGTTTAGCATATATATTTATTTAATTTTTCTATTCATAATTGATATACCGTTGCCGTTTCAGTGGTTTTAGAATGCCGTGTTACCTTGCTGGAGTCCTCGATTCGATTCCATGGCGGCCGGCGCCATCCTTCCCCTGATGTCCGATCCTCCGCCCTTCTCTGAAGATCCCGATGGCATTCCGCGAACTCCCGCTCCGATTTCCTTCACCTCTTCCGGTGGCAGATCGTCATCATCTTCAAGGGCCGGGTTTACTCTTCCGTTCATCTCGTCCTTGCCGACGAGGGTCGTGGCTGCGCCGTACATTCTGCCGATGGCGCCTGTAGTCAACACCGACATCTGCTCGCCGTCTTCCGAGTTGTCACCGACTCTTTGGATGTCCTCTGGTATATTTACAACGCAATTGAAGTAGTCGTATTGAGGTGCAAGACGTCCAGTTGTAAACACCCACCTGAGAACAATAAAAAAAAATATAAATTAGAATTTCTGCAAAAAACCGTGTAATGGATGGATCCAGGAAGGAAGCAAATTACGGGGGGGGTTCGTGGCTAAGCGCCGAGTCGCGCTGCGACTCGGTGCAGTCATACTGACTCACAGCGTCTTTGAGTTACGCTATTCACATATTTTATTATTTTTAATATAATTTGGTATTTTATCTCACCTTATTTTTTATATTTTAAATAAAATATGAGCGAAATATATTTTTTTAAATTGTAATATTCCGCAGCACCCCCAAATAGAACGTTTATATGAGTTAGCGATGTTTTAGCGTTGCTGTGCCATTCATTCATTGTCAATAAATAATTATAATAATAAAAACTACAGCCAATGTGATATTCAACGATAAGGACAAGAGGTCTAGATTCAAACCCTTGGACCAAGAATCGATTCGAGCAATTTACTATTTATTTTCTAACGTGTCGTTTTAATGGCTTTTTCTTATATTGTGTTTTTAAGAATATTTTTCTTGTAAGTATATTAATTCCAATTTATTCGGATAAGATTGTTTTGTATCATATGTTTAATCTACTCATTCTCGCGTGTTATATTTTGTTATCAAACAAAGGGCATTGACCTTTATTTTGTGCTACTATGGATTACTAATTCATGAAATATGTAATATGACCTTAAAACTATATCACTTTGAAGAAAATGGCTATCTAGAAGGGAGCACTATAAGAGGGACTGTCGCACATGCCGCTCTATAGCATAGCGCTATAGAAAGGTTGACTTCACAAGGAATAATTTTAACTGAAGCTAGGATAGATAGTGAATCGCCTAATATTATACAATAAAATAAAATAAAATAATGAATAACATATTTTTTAATACTAAATCCTTGGGTATACAGTAATCCTCCAATAGCGCGTGTTCCAATAACGCGAATTTCAAAATAAATCGCGGCAGTCACTCTAATAACGCGAGCGCATTCTATTAATGCATAGCTCGACCGTGTGTTGATCTCGCTCGCACATATCTATGTCCTCATGTGTGCGAGTGCTCGGCACATTTCTCACCATTCACGCCTGATGTAGACAATGAACCACGGATATCTATGTGTATGTCGGCAATCTCATGCATGGCAACCGAATATTTCATTCATCTAAGATTCATGTATTTTTTTTACATTATTCTTAGTTTGTATTTTTTCCCGAAATACCCGTAACCCTAAATTTTGTATGTGCTTCATTATCCCGATAACGCGTTGTTCCAATAACGCGGTCCCAACTTTTGCGTTAACTGGAGTATTACTGTATTATTTAAATAATTTAATAGCATGTTATACACAAATTACCCTCTAAATATGAAACAAATACCTAAAAATATATTTTTTTCAAATAAAAATTTAATTTATTTTTGCTATTAGGACTTTTCGAATAGCTTTCAAGATACCAATTTTATTTTAATAAATATAAATGTCTAAATGTATATTATATTACATGATATGACATAATATTATTTATATATTTGGCCATAACACCGTATAATTTGTCTAAGTATACAAGTATAAGTTTTCTTTTGTTAAACAAAATTAACAGAGCATCAATAATTGACAGCTACGTGGAATGTAGCCAGGCGTTATTAATTTTCCGCATAAATTGTTTTCCTATATTATCATATAATTATAGTATTTTAAAATAAATAACAACGTTACTAATTATAAAATAACACGCGAATTATATAAACAAAATAATTCAACTCGAAAAATAATACAAATGAATGTTTTTATAATAATATATTATGACTTTGCATTATTTAAATGTAATGGCAACACTGCAAAAATATATACGTCGAGCTACATATATATGAATATTTTTTAGGGGAAAAATAATGGATTTTAATACAAAAAAAATCCTACATAAGGTTATTAACTCCAGGCTCACGTTAATGGATTCGTCGGAGAGATATTAAAAACCTATTAATTTAATCTAACAATTTGCCGTGATGATACTTCAAAAGAAGACATATAATATTTTTTTATGTTTTTTTTTTCATTAATAAACGATCCGAATATATTTTATTTTATACATAACGGAAGAGATTTATATCGCCAACAACTTCCGGCTGGCGTTGATGATATAGAAAAAAAATCGCCTTATTAAAATATTACTAGGAAAAATTCGGTAGAAAGTGAAGTGATAAATATTTTATAACGTTGAAATGATTCGGAAAAATGTAGAGTGGACTTTTCCGTCACTTCGAAAGCTTCTTCTCGCGCACTTCATCCATTATTCATACATAGGAACGACGGGTGATTTGAAAATATTTTACGAGAAAAATGTAGCTTTGAAATGTTTCAAGTTAAAGAAAAAGAATAATAAAAAAAAATGTACTGCAAATTTTTTCTCAGATGTACTTCGTAATATCATTCAAGAAGTCTGCGCAATGAAAAATAAAATGAATGACATTAAAAATAAAGTTTAAGTATAGAGGAAGAGACGTACGTATGTACTTATGACAATAATTCACGGCGTTTAGGAGCAACAAATACATTTCATTAATGAAAACGTTGTATAATGCCAAATTGAGACCATGGAACAATGGTAATTTGGCAAAAATTCGCGAGGGGAAGCGAATGTAACACAAACGTGCACGAATTGAATTTTGCAACGTGTCACAAATTTTCATTTTTAAAACAAAACACCGTTACGCACTTAATTTGAGCAGAAAAAATTGGGTCAGCCATCCACAATGAATACTGAATTAATTAAATTTATGCAAAATAATTATACATTCAATAGAATGACAATACTAAATTACTATGCCATTTTTTAATTAAGAACAAAACTATAATTATTATAATGAGCTTATTCCAAATCACGATACAAAAATGTTCCATCATTACGTTTGATTATTATTTCAAATATTTCTTACATAAAAATATTATACTATAAATCTCCAATGCTTTTTACTAATGCCAACTTGATATGACGTCACCGTCTTATGTACAAGATGTTATGAAAAAATAATCTGAATTATATGGACTGTATTGCGGTGCGTAAAATCAATCCACAATGAGTGCATGAACCATTATGCTAAAAAAATACATTGTGATGTACATTCAATTCTTTTTTACACGGTGGAAATCGTCCATGGAATTAAATACAAAGTCAGGAAGATTGACTTTATATTTAATTCCTATAGCGTCGAAATAAGGATTACGCTATAGTAACGCGCCTTATAGAAGGGTTTTTTAATTCTCTATCGATACATCAAACATTTTTATTAAAATCATAAAATCCCAAATCATATGTACATACAATTTTGCATGAATATTTTATTACTTTATAACAGTAATATACATAAAAACAAAATATAAATAAACAAAATATAAATAACTACAAAATATACATGACAACAAAATATGACTGAGGTTTTCCCGGAAGGCCCGCCCTACGGTGAGTCTAAATGTAGACTACCTCTGACGAACCATCGTGACAACCATCGCATCTAAATACTCCATGGACCAACATGAAACCAACACCTAAGAAGGCAAGGGTAGTGTGTTGGAGGTAGAATCTCGCTCCAACCCACAGCCGGCGTAAAGTCACAAAAAAGCAGGGATGGAGGAGACAAGATCCTGGTGACAGACAGGGGCCAGGGGGACCGCCTGCCTTGAGCATGGTCTCTCTTTCAAACGAAAACTCTCGGCATTTCCCAAAGAATGTGTTTCGAAAAGATTGTTCAGCAGGTCCACACAGAACTCACCAAGCCAGGTCACATCCTTGTGGCTGGGCAGTGAAGTTAGCGTTAAAGTACATAGCCCGTGATAAACTGAGACACCTAATGGTCAGGAATAAACCAGTGCAGCTTTACTCAGTAAGTACATTAGGGAAAGACAAATAGGCTTAGTTCTTGTACTCTCAAACAGACAGCTGGGGATTACCCACATGCGCCCCAACGGTATTTTGGAGTCTCTTCTTGAATGCGACTTGGTCCAGAGCTTCGACGTCGGTCGGGAGAATGTCCTGGTCCCCAAGACGTGCTCGGTAGCCAAGAGGGATCAACCAGCCCGCAGCCCGGACCTGGAGTTCCAGGGCGAGTGGCAGAACGCCGGCAAGGACTGACAGAGCCGCTGTAGAGGCAGTCCTATAGCAAGGAGCATTATAAGAGGGTTGACTGTATAAAGATGTCAGGAAATGTATAAAAAATATTAAATCTGGTGATTTGTGTTTGGAAAACGAGCCTCAGGCGGATGAAGCAGCCGTGAATTCTGCAATCGAAGACGACCGGATGCTGACCATTGAAAAATTATCAGAAAATGTTGGTACAGCCTGGTCCAGTACTCAGAGGATCCTAAAGAAGTTGGGAAAGATTAAAAAAGAAGGTGTTTGGGTCCCACACGCGTGTAAAACTCATATTTTGAAATTGACGTGTGAAAAATTCAGGATGCTTGGATGCGGTCATCCCGTTGCATCATATTCGCCGGATCTTGCACCATCTGATTTTTACTTATTTCGTTCTATGGAATATTTTCTAAGAGATCAAAATTTCAATTCCTTAGAAGAGTGAATACAGCCCTTTCAGACTATTTTCAGTCAAAACCCGCAGAGTTTTACAAGAAAGGCATGGATGATTTGAAAGAAATGTGGCAGAAGTTTATAGATAATATGGGTAATTATTTTGTATAAGAAAACTTAAATAAAGTAATAAAAAATTGTTGGAATTTCATTGAAAAAACGACATTACTTATGGTACCCCTAATATATTTCTAAATGATATAAAAGTTCGCACTGCGTTACGTGACATACACCTAATTTTGCGCCTCATGGCGTCAACGGCATATAACTGGTTAATTTATAACGAATTTTAAGATTCTTCCAAAATCTCTATAATGTTTATTTTTAACAAAAAGTATTTTTTAAATAATACTTTTCGTGAAACCAGCAATGTCTACATGATGTATCGATTCTTCTTTTACAAATTACGTGTTTTTTATACCAAAACGTTGTTCTAAATTAATGCTATCTATTCTAAAATGCAAATATATTCCACCTAATTTTAAATATAACCAAACGTCGATTCATGCTAGACCGATTAGTCGAGGTAAAGGTTCGGTTCAATGATTCCAAAAAAAATACCTTGTACTACACGAAACCCTCATTGCTAAATAATTAATGTGGCAATTTGGCCTCAAATTACCGACAAAATAAATCAATACACGTATACTCCGTCCATTAGGAGGGGTAAAATAAATCCATCTAAAACATGGTAATGGCCGTTGGATTTCTCCATCCCGCCATAAATAAGTAATAACTGGGATTGTGGAGGCAACGGCGTAGGCCAATTGACCCGGACCCCGAGACTACGGCAATCACTCAGCCGGTGGATGTACGTGTCGGCCATCCTCGGCACTTGTGCAACATATAAATGGGTGTACATGTCGGTCTTCTTTGTGGCCGGGGGAATGCATGGGATGCACCGGCGAAGACCAGTTGCATGATGGAACCGCTCGGATTCCAGGTCACCGCACCGACGACATTAGAAATGCTTCATTTGTCTGCATAATAAATGGCAATTTCATTGATAACATTCGCAAACGCTCAATAACAACGCTTCAATAAAAATCTGTTACACTTATGCAATTTGAGACGATTCGGAAAATAATTATCGCAGATTTGGAACGGTTACCTTCTATCATCATCATCATCATTACGATCATCGCGAGCGTTGCATCAACGCACATGTGCCGGGCAATTTAACGCTATTATAATATACCGAAAACGTGACAAAGGTTTTATAATATCCAATATAAACACTCGGCTTGGAAAATGAGAAATTCTTCTAGTTAACCTTTGCATAACAGAAAGGGGGGCATTTTGACCCCTCGTGTCGAGGAGGGCTCGGGTAACAAACGCGGGGCCTATGTATCATCTATCGTGACCGCGAGGGATCAAAGATTGAACCTCGTCGCCATAATTATAATTTTCTAATGCGACGCTCTTCAACCTTTTTACATTTGTGGACCGATTGGCCGTTGAGACGAATAAAAGTCAATGTAGGAAAAGACGAGCTGGAAATTTCTGCAGACCACCACCGGTCCGCAGTCCGTCGGTTAAAGAACACTGCTCTATCGCTCATGCTTAAATTATCAAATGAAAATTGCATATTATAATAGCTGAATAAAGTGATCGTAAGATCATCTTGAATTACTAGGGTATAAATAAACGAACCATCTCTCTACTCCTTATTAGACAATATATATTAATATATCCCCCGCATTACGCGGTGGATCTGCTTTAATGCGCTCAATAAATAATAATAGTAATGCTTTTTTAGCTGATCTGAAAATTATATTGAAATTACTATGATTTTAAAATTTTATTTATTTATTTAACTAAGATACAATATAAAAATTCGACAAAGATTCTAAAGATGCAAGGGGAATGAGTCTCTCACACTTATATTCCCCCCAGTGTCAAACCACGACACTGGTTAATTTTAATATTATTTCATTTGGATTTAAATTTATATTATTATTATAATTATTTATTCAACAAAGGATAGATGAAATTAAGCTAATTAATTCTAACGCGCCAAACTACCTACATAAATATTTTATAAGATATACGGATTTATTTTGTCTCTTCCTCTTACGTACCACCTGGCCAGTGTTATTCAATAAATCCTGAATTCATAATTTTCATCGGGCACCTATCCAACAACTAACTTAGCTCAGTCGCGGTTAACTCAGATTATCGAAAAAATAATGCATGCTATCTACAAGCCATAACACTGGTTAATACAATAATTAAATAAAGTATTAACTCTATAAATCGAAAAAAACGATTAAAATACTTTTTCGTATTTTTTTTTAATGTAGAGTAAAATATTAAAGTTTTGCATACAGTTATTCAGTAAAAAACTTTTAATTTACATTTTTTTTAACTAGTTTTACAATTTAATTTTTTTTATTATTTGTTTTTTTATATATATATTTTAATATTATGTACAGTCGACCCTCCTATAGCGCTCCTCGATATTTATTTATTTTTATTTTATTTTATTTTTTTCAAGATTTTCAAGGTAAAATTATATAGGTAAATGGCAAAATGTATTGATTTCATTAAATTACCAAAATCAAACTCAAATTTTGTATGAGTCCCTAGTCTGCTATAGGGCGGATTTTTATAACGTAGTCCCTATCTCGGCGCAATAAGAGGGTTAACTATATATGCTTGTTGTGCGTGATTTACGAAATAGATCGCAATGAAGCATTGAAATAAAATTTTAAAGAATATATCATATAAGTGGAATTAAATCAATACTATCTACATGCTTTATTTTGTTAAATTTTTGAGATTTTGTATCGCGATAAAATACTTATTTTTTAGCTTTTTCCAAAATATTAATTTTGATTTAATAATTGTGGAAATAAAAAATATTAAAAAAAAGCCGTTAGTTATTTTAAATTTTATTTTATCTGAAGCAAAGGTTCGAATGTAATAGAAAAAATATGTCATTATCAATTATTTCCAAAAACATCAGGTAGAAGACTTAGGGATAGGTTTTTAGTATCACATCGTAAAATCTCTACTGAAAGAATTAATTTATATTTTTTCTGTGTTTACATGAAAAATTCTCACGATTCGCAGGTAAACTGGATAAAACCCATCTGTCTTTTTTTTACGAAATGTATACAACTAGCTGAGATATAAGATATCTCAGCTTTCTTTGCCTTAAAGGTTTTCACCGGTAAGATTGATGCCATTAAAAACAACTCAGCATCCTTAGATTCTAGACATCCTACTTTTTTTAAGGCTTTACATAAAATTACAGCGATTCGGCGATACAATATTTTTATAAATATATAGCTTAATAATCGAAGACAGAAAATTGCATAACATTCTGAACTGAATGATGGAACGATTTTCCATTGTGAAATCCAGTTTTATTGTTCCTGCGAGGACATTAGATCTAAAAATGCATCTACTCTAATGCACTGCGTGCATTATGCATAAAATTTTATGAATTTATTGCGCAACGATTAATGCGAACATCGTCAAACGATGATGGCATCGTTGACGATAATTAAAATATAATGATGAGCGAGTTCAGCAGCTGCCGCAGATAAACAGTTAATGACACACTTACATTTTCCGATAAAATTACATCTAAATCTATTGTGAGTGTAAAAAAAATAATTGATTACTCAATCCAGCAAACATTATTCAACTCTAATTAAGGATGATGCTGCAGAAATGGAAGGTGGCGCACGCCTCTTTGATTGATCGTACTTTAACACTGTACAGCAAAATTTGCGGCGCTGACGGATCTCAGAACAAAAACGTGCATTAACGCGTCTTTGCAACATGGAAGACGTGTATGAAAGACGCGTCACGTGCGCCACTGAAAAAGAGCGCCATTAAATCATAACAACGTTTGTTTGTTTAAACTGCTTTGTATTCTGCCCCCGGAGCAAAATAAAGAATGCCGTACGACAAAAAGCGAACGGGCGGAGTCTGCGCTAAATTTAAGATGAATCCGCTAAAACGCCACGATGAAATAATTCAAATGGCTGTGTAATGTACGTTTTCTCCGCCCCTCGGTTTTAAATATTTATCAAACAAATGAATCACGAAAAAGAAAAATTTCCGTTTCCGACTGTCAAACGCGCAATGTTGCCGCTGGGAAAAATCTTCTGCGGAAATATATAATATCTCATTTCGCGCATAGCAACATTCGAAATGTCATTATGAAAATCTTGCTGTATTTAAATTAAAATACTTATGTACACGTAGCTAATACACAAATAAAACAAATTATAATTAAATGTATTACTTGCAATTCAGCCGTGATTTAAAGCAGAGATCATTGCTGATGCAAGAATTGCAACCAGGTTAAAAAATCAGCTTACAACTTTATGACATAATGAGATGTGCCTACGTTTCATTACGAACTATCACAATATGAGAGGCAAGGACAATACACGTTCATACACCATTCCTAATATATTCAGTTAATAATTAGAAGATTATATAGATTATCCAGTTCGATCTTACGCTAGACTCTTCAAACATTTTTTAATGAATTTCACAGAAAATTAGGTATTGGCTCATCGCTATGCTTAAAAATATTGACACAGAGAGATGCGTACGTACTCGATAGTGACTTGACCTCCATCGATGACTCACGAAGCTTCCGCCTCGATATAAATTACTATAGAAACCTACCTCGACTGATTAAAAAAAACAGTGCACGAACTTTTTGTCCGCATGTAACTTTTTATCATATATTGTTTTTATATACCTTGAATTAACACGGTAGATAGGTACCACTGTAAAAATCGAGTCTAACAAAGTCAAATTATACAATTTAAACAGATAAAGTTTATTTATTAAGGCTCTCAATCCCGAGGAGACTATGAATCTGTTCTTCTCCTCTTTCTTATTGAATGTAAATTATCATCACTGTCACTGTCAATTTTATGTTCTGTCGGCTGCATCAAGAACTCAGTAATTTATGTTGAAAATTTCTTTGTATCTTGCTACCCATTGTCCAATTTCTCATCGAAATAGCAAAGTGCCTCTAGCATCTTTATCTGGATCAATATTAAGAATATTTTCGATTGCTATTCGAGTTCATATTCTATGCTTGATATACTAAAATTAAGATGTACGTATTGACCAACTGTTCCTCTGAGATGGATCGCCAGAGTCTATCAGAGGAGGGCACAAAAATAAAGAGCAAGGTATAGCGGTACGAGACTTTTCTAATCTTTTTCATGCATATTCACTATTAAATGGATTACCAACACTTGACATTATTTACCAAATAGCTTGTATTTTAGACTATTCTGAAATAATCAGTGAATTTTCTAATGTTAAAGCGCTTACATCTTCTATAAAATAATTAAAGAAATATTAAACACCATTGACTTAATTTTCTTGCCCATAGTGTAATTAATAAAATATTAGTTGTCCCTGTATATCTCAAATGTAAGGATAACACTATATCGACGCCGAAAAGCAATATTGATGTATCTCTAAAAAATAAACCTCACAGAGGAGTCAAAAAAACATTTAAAATGTTAATAATTCTTGAACTAAATGAAGAAGAATCAATCTTTTACAACATTTACGTACATTTAATGGAAAAAATATTAAAAATTTAAAAGTAAAATCCCCTTAATATAAATCCTACATGTCACAAGCTCTTTGTATTTGTCTAAAAAAGTCTAGAGAATAAGTATTATAAATAATTATTATCATTTATTGTCCTGCAATTGCGAAAAACAATATTCGTCTCTGTTGCCACGAGCGCAATGTTTTTTTCGCTCGCATCCGGTACGATGTGCCAAGAGTGAGTTAAATGTTCGAGTGACATGTGCTGCAAGAGCTCAGTCGGCGGCGAGACATCGCTGAGAGCGTCATTTACTCAAATATCGACCAAATTGAATGAAGCATATAATACAAACTATTTTTATTCTTAGAATAAGCCATTTATTTTAAATATCAAGATATTGATGAAGAATTTCTCAACATCTTGACTCGAAATGTCTCTGAGAGACCCCCTTCGGACGATGAGGTTGTTTTCGAGCCGCCGTGACGGATGAACAAACAACATTTATAAAAAAATTACAAAATATAAACCATGTTAAACCAAAACTATGTAAATCGAGGGATTGTTTTAAATGTATCTTATTTTCTGGAATAATAAACGTCTTTTTTTGTGTTTTTAGCAATTATATTAAATTGTAAAATTATTTTAGCAACATTTCATATTATATAAATACACCCAACTCTCGTTTTACACGTTGGATACGTTCCAGAAAAATCCGTGAAAAAAAAGTGATAGTTTATTTAGAAGCTTATAAAGTATTTTATTTGTTATTATTAATATCATTTGAATCTTTACGTATTAGGAAAATAATTTGATTTTCTACGACATTTTTCATATCGCGATATTCATTATTTAGTTCAAACAAACCGTGTTAGAACAAATAAATAGTGTATTTTTTTATTTTTTTAAAACCGTGTTATTTTGAAACCGTGTAAAAAACCCGTCTAAAACGAGAGTTGGGTGTGTATAATATATACGTATTTGCAGTTATTTTATCATTATAGAAAAGACATAAGCGGAAGGAGTAGAGATATTTATTTGCAACCAGGAGATAAAAATAATAACTTCATGTATACATATTTTTTTACTTTTATGGCCTTCGAATTACACGAATTTTCACGAACACATTTTTTTAAGAGAAAGGCGTAATAATACGTGCATATATTGCGAATGTTAATTCCAAGAGGCATTCAAAACTATGAAAAAAAAAATAAGTTAAAAAAAATGTTAAGAGTAAAACTCTTTATTATTTAATTATTTTTATTGTTTTTAATTGATGATGGATGAATGGCATGACAGAAAAATTCCAAAGCGTAACTAGCCCATGCGAGATGCGGAGGTAAAGAGTGTCTCATACTTACATTCCCTCTAGCCAGTGTCATAAAACATCAACATTAACCACTGTTGTCTTGTAGGTAATATGCACATTATTTTTATAATGTAAATTGAGCGCGACTGAGTTAAGTTGGTAGTCGGATATGTGTACAACGACAACAATGAATTCAGGGAATTCTTTATAACACTGGCCAGGAAGTATGTAAGTGAAAGAGACCCATTACCTCCGCATGTTTTATAAAAATATTTTAGTAGGTAGTGGGCGCGTTGGAATTAATTAATTTAATGCCATCTATCCTCCGTTGAAAAAAAAATTATAAAAAAAAAAATGTAAATTTCAATCCAACTGAAATAATATTAAAAGTAACCAGTGTCGAGGTTTGACACTGGGAGAATATAAGTATGAGAGACTCATTCTCCTTACATCTTTAGAATCCTTATCGAATCTTTATATGAGCGAATGGCGCTTTGGAATTTTTCTGTTATGCCATCCATTCATATTAGTGAAATAAATAAAGAATTTCTATAATTCATAGATTTCGTCGGATCTGAGTATTAACCTAGAAAAGTCGCAGTTAACTTCTCGTTAATTGTTGGTTTATTTTTATTATTATTTGTATGGATTTAATAATAAAATGAGTGATGTAAAAGGGTAGGAATACGTTCGAGGTGAGAGAAAAAGTCGAGGACTGTGATATCGAATCTAAAGTTAAACAAATACAAGCGAACCTCGGCTTTCGCACATTCGACTTTCGCACAATTCGCTATTTCGCACATTTTTGAAAAAT
>JAGXCT010035823.1:0-57823 GCA_022495035.1 Philopotamus ludificatus | reverse complement strand
TGAATTTAACTAAGATAAATTTAGAGTTAATTATCTGAAGAAAATAGAGGTTAGTTAAAATTAGTATTTCTGATTTCTTGACATTTTTCGGGAAAAGAGAATTCTCTTTTTTCTTCAGAATTATTGTAGTACATTTACAAGTTGAAATAATGGAATTAAAAGATTTTTCTTAAAATTTATTTTAATATTTTTTAAAACGCAAACTATTAAAAAAATAAATATCACATCTAATTATAATAATACGTAAATTTATATATTTAGATTTACGAAAATATTTTAATTTTGATATGGAAAGAATTCTACATATAGTAAAATATACGAAATATTAAAATTATTTTATTTAAAGAAATTTTATAATTTCTCGAGAAATTCTTAAGCAAAACACTAGTCAAGATTCTACTATATATTTATAAAAGTTTTCAGTAGATATACATACTTTTAACAGATATGTGCATTTATAAATACAAGTAATTAATTAAAGAGTACTCATTTCTTAATTAAAGCGGTATTCGGTTTAAGTGATTATAAAAAATACAGCTAATTTTTATAAAATAAATACTACAAAATCAAATTTGAATTGAATATATGAATATTACGCTTGTCTGGTCGAAAAGGGCGTATTTTACATAATAACGTTTGACCATCTGTTGTGTTCTAGGCTTTGGTCCTACTAAAAATGTATTGAATTCTATTCATCAGTTGACATCTGAAGAACGTTATTGTTGTTACATTTTTTTTTAACATAATATAAGATAGAGAATTTTATATTGGATGTTGTACGAATTCTGACGAAAAAATAATGCAACAACTGCAACTATAAACATTTGTGAAACATTTGGAGAATGTTTAGGTATTCTGCAATGCCAGAAGTGATTTAAACAATTTAAAAGTGGAAATTTTCGTTAAAAAAAACCCAATTCGATGTGAAAAATTAGTTAAAGTGGATGACGTATTACGTGCAGAAATCGAATCAAATTCAATATTGTCTGTATCAGAATTAGATGACGTACTAATTTAAGAAGCTAAGATTTGAACACTCAAAATCTAGTGTACAAGAACATCTGAAAAAAATGGTAAGATTGTGAAACAAGTCGAATCCCTGCGATATAAAGGACGAGACTGATTGACAACGCCCGATACATCGAAGATGCAGTGGCGGATTTCCTGTAGGTGTAACTGACGCGCGCCTGGGGCCTCATTACTCATTAATTCGGGGGTCGCAAAATTCAGCTATCAAAGCATTTTTTTTTATTAACATTAATAATTAATAGTTTAGCAGTAACGGTCATATTTCGAACCATATGTACTGACTGTTAAGATCCGTAGATTGAGGCGCGTAGCTACCTAAGGCAAAATGATGCATGACATCGGGGCCCCTCACATACTAGGGGGCCCCAGATTTTTTCTAAAAATAATAAATATATGTAACATCGAGATCGAAGTTTATTTTTCTTGTCCTTTTACATATATTGACGCGAAATTAATTATGTATCCAAAACATTGCAAATTGTGTAAAATAACCAGGTGTAGGGTAAGAAAAAATATTTTGAGGCCCTCAAAATTCCGCCTGGGGCCTCAAGTGTTAAATCCGCCACTGATAATAAAATAAAGGAGCTTAGATAGGATACTATCCTTCACCATCTCCATAGCACCGATTTAGCTTTTTTATTATCGTTTGTTTCATTATTTATTTAACAGAAAAAAATCTTTAGAAGATGTGAAAAAAGGTATCGTGAAATATTTTGAATTCAAACTAAGTAAATTTTATTCCAATGGAATAAAATACTTATTAATAGAAAAATGAAACTAAAATTTTGTAATATTTATTTATTTATTTCTGTCTTGATTTACGCGTTGTTTTGCACAACATCCATCGCGTAAATCGAGGGATGTGTGTACTTTTATGTGTCGTGATATTTCCAACGCTACATAATATTTACTTGACCTGAATCATTCCGAAATCTATTTCCTTCGTTCCAAAAATAAAAAGGGACATATTTTCGAACGCGCAAATAATTCGTCCATTAGTTTTTCGTGAAGGTTGATAGATTCGCCCCCCAAACAAATAAATATTCGAATAGTGAAAAGGTTAACGATGGCCGTCGCCACGTGACAGTGACATCCGTCGGACACGCTCGCGCCCCTATTTTAAGAACCACTGGACTCGATGGAATGAAGGTCGATGTGTCAGATGATATCCTCCTCCTTGGCTCATCCTCATTCCTCACTACTCGCCTCCCTACAACTCGCCATTACTCCCGATGACGTCACGCCGATCGATGTATCTCGCTTACAACCGCAAAAACTCCCGGCGCATGCAAAAAAAAAAACTAATTTTATCCAATGGTCTGGTAAAGTGATTCCAACTGGTGGGGTCGGAATGGCGCTCTTTCAGGCTTCAGGAGTCATTCAAATATTTTTTTTTTACTAGTGCGGATTAGGATGTTTTCGTCGGCACTTATTAAAAGATATTTTATCGGATGGGAGTTTTGTAAATGGGCTTTCGAATGGGTTTCGGCTATATATTGGCGAATGATGTCAGTCGGAAAATTGCGCTAACTATATAAATCTTTGCGCAATTAAGGATAATCTTCGAGGCGGAATCATTGAATGTTTGATTTATTAAAACAGTGAAGTTTATATATATCGGCATTGAATTTTTTTTTTTTATCTATCCTTTCGCTTCTTAAATGATTTACTGCATTTTTCAATCTTATTTTTATTAGCATTAATTTAATTGAGAGTAGATAGTACTAGTACCACTCATTTATCTATATCAACTCGGGTTTTTCCTGGATTTCTTTGAACCTCTAGAACAGGGATGGGCAATCCGGGCCCGCGGGCCTCATGCGGACCGCCACACTTTCCCATGCGGCCCTTCAAAGATTTTTCTAATATATCTTTCGTTGTATTTTTAATAGTATTTCTTTTAGTAAGTGTTTTATTTTTGAATTTTTTTATAATAGGGTTATTTTATTAACCTAGCCATCCCGATGGGGTATATTTGGAACCCCAAGCTTTATAAATAACTCGAATAACTCTGTAATATAAAGCCTACATATTACAAACATGTTGTATTTGTCTAAAAAGTCTAAAGAATAAACATAATAAATAATCATTGACCTTTATTGTCTACAATCATCTGACCTTTATTGGCGCTATGTTTTTTCTCGCTCGTATCCGGTAGGATGTACCAAGTGCTAATGAAAGTGGTAGTAGGTGGCGTGTCCTCAATCTGCGGCGGGACATTGTCAAGTGTGCGTGTCATTTATGTGTCATATTGATTAGTAGAAAGATCCATAATATCGACCAAACCATGAACCATATCACGAATAACTATTTTTATTCTTAGAATATTTTTTTTTTTAAAAAAACTCAAGATATTGGTAAAGAATTCATCAATATCTACCCTTGAAGTGCTTGGGGTCTATTTTCCATTATAAATGTACCCCCTTCGGACGACGTTTTTGTTTCAAGATGCCGTGACGATCGGTTAGAGTAGTCCCCATCAAATATTATAATATTATACATATTCCAGAACTTTTTAGAAACTTCGAAAAACTTCTTGGATGCAAATTCCACGATTCACTGTTTGTATTATCATAAGTTTCTTGCATGTGGCCCGCACAACATTATTAAATTTGTGGCTGGCCCGTTGTAAAAAAAGGTTGCTCATCCCTGCTCTAGAACTGTTTTCTGTATTTAGTTCTAAAAAAATATTCTAATTTTTATTATATTTTATAATATTATAACCAGTGTCATGGCTTGTAGGTGACATACATATTATAACAATACTGTAAGTTAATGAATGACCGTGAATGAGCTAAGTTAGTACACGGATTGGTTAATTCTCTGACGAAAACTATAAATTCAAGTAATTAGCCATCTATCCTTTGTTGAATAAATAATTAGAAACAAATACACTCAACTCGTTTTTAACACGGATTTTTTTACACGATTTTGAAATAACATGGTCCAAAAAAAATAATGAACAGATGTTTTTACTATATTATTATAATGGTTATCACTTTTTTACACAGTTTTTTGTGGAACGAGTTGGGTCTAATAACAATTTCATACCAATTGAAATAATATTAAAATTAACCAGTGTCATGGCTTGTAGGTAACATTTAATAGTGTAAGTTAATCACGACTGAGCTATGATAGTACTCAGATTAATCCTCCTACGAAAATTATGAATAACACTGGCCAGTGGGTATATAAATGGAATATACCCATTACCTCCTCATTTGTAGGTAGAAAAAATTAATTAATTTAATGTCATATACCCTTCGTTGAATAAATAATTATAAACACATTATTTAAATTTCATACCATCTGAAATAATATTAAAATTAACCTGTGTCATGGCTTGTAGGTAACATATATCAATTTGATAGTGTAAGTTAAGCGCGATTGAGCTAAGATTGTATCTATTATAGATAAGCTAATCCTCCGGGGAAAATCTATGAGTTCTGGAAATTTTTGGGAAATGTTAGTATGAGAGACGCATTTTCCTTGCATATTTGGAATCTTTACCGAATAAAATAAAATAAATAAATAAATATATTTGTGGCCGTTGAACCTTTTGTAAATAATATACATCGCCGTTATTTTTCGCAATATTTCCGGGTGCCCCCCCTCATCCAAGAATAGATCGGCTCCTTGAACATGTCACGGCCCCGTAAGGTCTGAAAATTGATGGAGGAGGCTTTCTGCCCCCGCGAGAGCAATAAATAGTTTCCACTCGTGTTATGATTGATGACGAGGCATCCTGAAAAACTGAAAACTAACGTCAACAAACGAATGATAGTGTCGCCTTTTGTGTAACGCGATACCGTCTCCCCCCTCCCCCGCGAAACTCGCACATCTGTCAATACCCTGTAATTGACGTGCCAAAACGAATATGTGACATCCACTATTGTGATGAGGGGGTGGTATCGAAAATAAATTCGATATATCTCCCCACATGTGTGTATAATCAGACAATGTGCGAACTTCTTTTTTCGCCAATAGAAAATTCGTCATTGTGTCGGGCCTCATATTGTGTTTTCGGCGAGTACCATTCAAACGCCGCGCTGGGAAACGCGATACCTGGCTGAAATGCTCTCGGGTAAATATAGGGAGGACAACTAATGGCTTCCAAATGGCTCCGGTGGAATACCTGCATGTTTATCCGAAAATGTGGTTACTCGAATTTCATTGTATTAATACAGGGGTGATAAAACGATTTTGTCTGTTTTTTTTATTCAAATATATCATTTAGAGTTTAAAATCCGAGTGATGAAGAGATATGGATGGACCTTAAACTTTACTAGACACATAAAACATACATTTAAACTCTTATGTAAAAGGAAAATCTTTGAACCACTGAGAGTTATCAAGTACATCCCTCATCGGGTCTCTTCTGAAATTCAAATCTAAATGTTGGGCTATAAACAAGGCAAATGACTAAAATTCTGGACAGTCTTAATATTAATCCATTCCACCACATCCTATCCATAATATTTGAAAAAAATCAGACGAGTTTAAAAGTCATTCCAGCAAATGTCATGGTTTGTAGGTAACATACATATAGTTACAATAATGCAAATTAGCCACAAGTAAGCTAAGTTAGTACTCAGATAGATCAGCCTTCCGACGAAAACTATGAATTCAGAGAATTCTTTATGACAATAACCAGGGGATATGTATGTCGAAGGGTTTTATTACCCCCGCAAATTTATAAAAAATATTTATGTCGGTGGTTGACGCGTTGGAATTATTAGGGGTACCCATAAGTAATGTCGTTTTATGTGTGAAACTTTGACGGTTTCTTTATCCCTCTGACGACAATGGGAGAGACGTGTCCGTCGGAACAACATCTGCGGAGCTGTATACTTTTTCAATATCATTTGAAAAAGAAAGCGACAGAGGCTACGAAGGATGTTTGCGAGATTTACGGATCTTTTCAGGATCTTGGATGGGTCACCCTGTTGCATCCTCCATACTCACCGGATCTCGCACCATCTGATTTTTACTTATTTCGTTCTATGGAACATTTTATAATAATAAGAGATCAAAATTTCAATTCATTAGAAGAGGTGAATACATCCCTTTCAGACTATTTTCAGGTCAAACCCGCATAGTTTTACAAGAAGGGCATTGATGATTTGAAAGAAAGGTGGCAGAAGGTTATAGATAATATGGGGAATTATTTTGTATAAAATAAGTTTAATAAAGTATAAGAAAAATTGTTTTGAATTTCATTGAAAAAAAACGACATTACTTATGGGTACCCCTAATATTTAACTTAATGTCATATATCTTTCGTTGAATAA
Organism: Philopotamus ludificatus; assembly: GCA_022495035.1. NCBI lineage: Eukaryota > Metazoa > Arthropoda > Insecta > Trichoptera > Philopotamidae > Philopotamus > Philopotamus ludificatus. Next base: position 51,503 of record JAGXCT010035823.1, on the reverse strand, counting down.
ATAATTATAAACTAAGCATAGGAAATACTATCGATTTTTTTCTAATTGTTGTAATCTCTGATTTCAAGTTTTAAATTTTGTTCCGTTTCGCCTTTTTTTATATCTATATATTAACATATTGACTTGCCAAGTTGATGCCTCTAATACTGCAAGGCCCGGTGCAGCAGCCCTTCCTGAACCTCCCTCTAATAGGTCCTGCTTCTCACTATATGTACGGATTGATTTTGTATTTTTCTTCCAACCACAGCCTTCACATCATCCAAATCTTCTATCTGGTTCCTAACTCTCCGAATTTTCCTCAATGAAAAACGTCATAATCTTACAAACTTCAGTTTTATTAGTTTTTTTATACAGATACAGTCAAGCCTTTTTTTGTGCGCTCTCTTTTCGTGCGATTTTGTGACTATTTAGGTAAAATTTTTGCATCTTACTTTTTTAATACTAGCCCGTGGGTCAGTGGCATCACTTGAAAAGGAGGAGAAGGGTTATGGGATTTTCATTTCCAAATTTTTAATAAAGATGTCAAGATTTGTCTTTAATATTTTAATATTTTCAAACATCATTTAATACAATTAATCCATTTCCCTGAAGTATTGTTATATTCAGTTGTTGAGTGGTGGAAATGGAAAATTCGTATAAAAACTATTATATTTTTTATTTTAAAAGGGGCTTTATTTTCTTTAATATATTGGCAAACGGATAAAAAACTAAAGAAAAAATAGGTGTGTAAAAATAAACGCATTTAATTAAAAAGGCTTCGTAGATCAACGTTCGACTCGCGTCTCGTTGGTTCGCCATCACTGCATTATATAATCACATTAGTTAATTACTGCCTTTTAAAATGCTTACACAACCCTGGACCATTAAAAAAGATTAGTTTCGAAGCGAAAATTAAAGATAAATTTATTAATTGTTCAAATATATTTTTTATGCGTTTTATTGTATGCGGTTCCTATCTACCGCACAAAAACAGGTGTGACAGGATCTTTCTGAATTCCACAGCTTCTACAGCTACGCATAGACCTATAACTTATGGATACTGTCCATCAGAGTCCGTAAAACATTATTAGAATGCCCATTAACCGAGCCGTCACGGCGGCTCGAAACCAAGGGCTGTAGCCGATGGGGTATATTTTTTATGAGAATAGATCTCGGTATTTCAAGTCAAGATACTGATGAATTCTTCATCACTCGCACTTGAGAGCGACTTGGAGCGATAAAAAAAATCGTGCCCGTGCTATTGAAAACGCATATTGTTGTTTTTATATTTATTCTCTAGATTTTTTTAGACAAAAAAAAAGTTTGGGACATGTAGGATTTATATTAAAAGAGTAAAATTAGAAATGGCAAATGGTCGTTGGGTACAAGAGTGCACTCGTGGTCACAGAAACTCCGCAACTAAACTGCCCTTAGAGTGAAGGAGCTGTTGTATGACAAGGTATTGTACAAGGAGATATTACGCTTGGAATCATTCTTTGAATTAAAATACTATAACTTGTAAATAACCTGTTGAAGCAGTATCGTTCGTTAAAACACATTTTTCAAGATTTTACGGTCCACCATAACGAACGTGCTAAATGAGGTGTCCAATGATGCGGTCGAGGGGCACTCAGCGGCCCCGCCGGGGGAGATAGATGCCGGCGAGATTAATAGTTTCTACTCCAGTTTCATTGAATGGTCGACACTTTCCACCCCATTATAACCTATTGACGCATTAAAGGCAGTCTAATGGTCGCATCAGCAGGACAATGTGGCTCATTTCATTGATTTTACGGTGCACGGACATGCGGCACTAAACTGCACTGACCCGTTACAGTGAACAGCGTCACTGCCATTTTGCACCGTGGATAGTGACCCCACTACGGAAATAACTGCAACTGCACCATCCATCCATAGGCTGCATAAACGTGGAACGCTCAATCGATTACACTAATCGTGCTTTTGATCAATTATATAGCGCAGAGAACCGGAAAAATATATAGAGTATAAAAAACGGACGATAAACACTGTCCTTGCTGTATTTATTTTAACGAGCTATTAAGAAAAAAAAATATATTTAACGATCCGTCACGGCGGCTGGAAACCAACGGCTCTGGCCGATGGGGTATATTTTGTATGAAAATAGACCCCAAACATTTCAAGTCAAGATATCAATAAATTCTTTGACAATACCTAAGTATTTTCTAAGAATAAAAGTAGTTATTCATGATATGCTTCATAATTTGGTCGGTATTTTTGATTTTATTACTAATTAATATGACGCGTAAGCGACGTGTGAACTCGGCGATGTCGTATGTGGTTTTGATACTTTCACAGCACGATATTTTTTCTCGCTCGCACTTGCACATGCGCGATGTTTTTTTTCGTTCGCATCCGGTACGGAGCGATAAAAACAACGCGTCCGTAGACAAATACAAAAAGTTTGGGACATATAGGAATTATATTAAAAGAGTTATTCGATAAAAACTTCTAAATAGACCCCATCGGCATGGCTAGGCAAAGCTCCTTCGTCAGCAGGCCGTCCATATGGCCTAATTGTGCGGCGCACACAGTCGCCAGAATATTAGGTGCGCTGAAAGGCGCCAAAGGCCAAAGGGTTTTTTTTTAAATATTAATTCATTCAACTTTCTTAAAATAATAACTAAAATATGTAGGGGGGAGGGTATTGGGGCCTTAATTATAGAGCTGCACACAGGCGCCGGACTATACGGAAATAGCAACAATTTTAATTTAAATTTTTAACTTAAAATTCAAAATAATAAATAATATATAGTCAAACTCTATTTTTACATTTTTGAAGGACTTACAAAATAACGCTAAAGGAGGCACGCGTAGTAGGGGTTTAGTTTTTAAACACTTATCAAAAAGAGAAGCTTAAATAAAGAGGCTCGCAATGGTTAATTTCAATCCGTCTTCGAACCGAAACCGGATAAAACCGTTATTTTGGTCGAAACGAAAGCTGGAACCGAACCGAAAAAAATATGGGTTAATCGGTTTAACTACATTTTGAAACTAATTTTAGGAAAAAAAACTGTACTCGAGACAGGTGTCATCTCAAACTATAAAAGATATTTGAAACATATTCTAATATTTAGAAAAGTCATTTTTAATAACCAATAAATAATTGCAAATCAACTGGTGATACTTCCGATGAAAAATGGACGACGTAGAGATTTTTTTAGGATAGGATTTCTATTTCAAAAAAACCTAAACATAAAACATCTATTAAATAAGTTTAATTATATACAAAGGTTAGACTAAAACACATATTTTGGGAGAAAAATAAAATTGCACATCCTCGTTTATACAAAATTTCAATGTGGTTTTAGGAGCTCTAGCAACGCAAGGTAGTGTTAAAAGGGCCCTCTCTGGTTTTAAGTTTGTTCTACGAGGTAATAAAAATACATTGGAAGATATTTTATAATTGCCGGTAACTTTATTCTATTATAATTCTTAATTATAAATACACAAAGATCCTGCACCCTTCAACCGTGAATATACGAATTTGTTTCGTTTACATACGTCATATTATTATCATAAAATATATATTTCTAGCGTTAATTATAATACCTTTAATTAACTATTATTATTTTATTTTACTGTCCTTCTAACCCTGAGACGGGCCTTTGCCACCTGAAGGATATTACGCGATCTCCAGCAGAGACACGTTCGTCCCAACCCTGATGCCAGGACTGTGACCGGTCGTCTTCCAGGTATCTAGGCTCTTCAAATACGGGTCAGGTCGCCAGCCATGAGCCCGGGAGCCGAGCCGTTAACACCCAGATTGTGACAATAATAATCAGAAGAGGTGCTACGGCCACCTTTTGTAGCACATACGTCACTGAATTGGCCTAGATAGCGGCCTGGCTCTTTATAGACTCCTTATATAATTATATTTTTTTATTTCAATTATTAAATCATCTGAAAAATGACCATATCCGACCAAAAAAGATGGCAATTTTCTGTCAATGAGAAAATAGAGCACGTATATATGTGTATGTAATAGTCAGACGCGTAGCTACCTTCAGGCATAACGATGCAAGGCATTGGGGCCCTCGGCATTTAGGGGCCATCAGTGGAGAGGAAGGGAAAAAAGAAAATAGAGAAAAAGGAATATAATGCATTGATTTTATGGCGACTTGCGAGCAAAATCAGACGAACTTAATTGTGAATATCGATATTTTTTTAATACAGACAAAATATTTTCACTAAAATCTTTCACTTACTTAAGATTAATTTTTTTAAGTATGTGACTTGTTTTCATAAATTAAATTATTATTTTTCAGTTAAATAAATATTAAAATATAGTCAAACATCATAATTTTCTTATTACGCCATTTTTTTCTATAAATTAATAAGTTTAAAAAAAAAATTATGCCCGGAATGTAAAAATATTATAGTGTCTAAATAAAAATTCATTTTCTTTTAGTTTCGAATGGCTTGAACGCGGAAAACTGTTATAACGGTGGGGGAGGAATGTTCCAGAGTTTATAACTTGTGGGCGTTGGGTCGAAAAGTTTAGGAATCCATGACCTAGATCTATCCAACTACTTAATCAATAAGGTACAGACGAAAAATCGTCTTGTATATTTAACCGATCCGTCACGGCGGCTCAAAACCAACGGTTCTTGCCGATGGGGTCTATTTTGTATTAAATAAATGTATCAAAATAGACCCCAAACATTTCAAGTCAATATCTTGACATTTAAAGAATAGACTTAGATATTCATGATATATATTAGTAGACTCTCACTCTTACATATGTGTGGTTTCACTCGTACTTACACGCGATGTTTTTTCTCGCTAGCACCCGGTACGGAGCGAAAGAAACCCATATTGTTCTTTTTATTTTTTTTTCGCAAATGGGGACAATAAAGGTCATTGATTATTTATAATATTTATTCTTTAGACTTTGTGACATGTAAGATTTATATTAAAAGAGTTATTCATGTACAGTCAAGTTAAAAAATGTGTATTGCCTTTATATATATATATACTTATTATAATGAAAAATGATCACATTTGGCTCCCAACTGTACATATGTATGTTTTCCGAATTTCTTTCCGCTTAGAATTTCGAGATGCGGGGGAAAAAATTCGGATCGATTTATCTCGTAGTGTTTTGCTGTGTACGCCAGCTGCCTATCCGACGAGCTGAGGATGCTCGTCGGTTCCCAATGGCTTTTTTTGGGTTGTTAATAAATATAGCTTTTTTTCTACGTCCCCCCGTCCACGTTCAGAATGTATCGAGTGTTTGGAAAATTGTCTCGAAAAAAAAATGTTTTTTATTCCTTCTGAAAAATTCATCAAACGCGTCGTAGGTCGGATAGAGTGCCGAATGCGTAAATTATTTTCGTTACATTCAATTAAATTTCGCCATATTCGCGTCGCAATTAAATTTATCGAGCCCGTTTTGAATATTGAAATAACCGCAATTAATTAATTGGTATGCTGAAATGCGACACTGCATATAAATTTTCATCCGAGCTACGTTTTCATCGATTTTGCTAAAGCAGCTTGCGTTCACGGATGAAAAACCACAAAAATACGGCGAAAATTATTCGCGAAATTGGCGAAATGCCCGTGTCTGGTGAATTGTTTTAGTTATGAATTTAATTTATTTCTGAACATAATAAAATTAAAACTAAAACCATATCTATCATAGATTTTTGGAAAAATCCCTTGAAAAATACTGTATTGAAATTTCATTATTTACATTTTTATTATTCAAACTTAATGAATCTGGCTCAACCTTAAATATATTTATGTTTTTTTAAACGTTTATAACATAAGACCTACCTCAAAAATGAATAATAAAATATAATATTATATACAATTTATTATTTAAGTCAATTTTAGAAGAGTTCTATCGTTGGACATGGTTGTATATTTTTTTTATTTTTTTTTTATTTGGCTTCGATGGATGAATGAACATTCTAAAGATTATAAAGATCCAAGGGGAATGAGTCTCTCACACTAATATTCCTCCAAGTGTCGAACCACGACAAAGGTTAATCGTTAATATTATTTCAGTTGGATTAAAATTTATAATAATTGTTTTCTTTTTATAAATACTTATTCAACGAAGGATAGATGGCATTAAATTAATTAATTCCAACGCGCCAAACTACTTATACTAAATATTTTTATAAAACATGAGGAGGTAATGAGTGTCTTCCTCTTACATACCCCGTGGCCAGTGTTATAAAGAATTCCCTTGAATTCATAGTTTTCATCAAAAGTTTGATCTATTTAAGTACTAACTTAGCTCAGTAGTGATTAACTTACATTATCGTAATAATATGTATGTTACCTACAAGCCATGACATTTGTTGGAATGACTTTTAAACTCGTCTGATTTTTGTTTTGTGTTTTGGAAGAATTTTAGTCTGTGCATATTTGGAATTGAGGAAAAACCTACTAATTCGTCGTAAAAAAAAGTCGCAATATTAAAATTTTAGAAGAAAAATGATGTTCAAGAGGATATTAAATAATAAAATATTTTTTAATTGAACTGTAGCCGAAAACCTTAAGGAAAAAATAACGATTCGAAGCCCTAGTTAAGATCTTATCGGTACGGGTTTAAATTTTGGATCTAAATAACCAGTGGGCGTTGGAATCTTCTAAGAGAGCGTATATGATCCAGGAGAATTTATGGGGCGATCTAGAAGGTCAAGGGGACGGTGGCTCATGGTGTTCATTTAAAGCGTAGGTTCCCAAACTTATTTGACCCATGGCCCTCTTTTCAGACACAGAATTTCAAAAGGCCCCCCTGGAAATTTACCTTTTTTATATTAACACTTATGAACACAACCGCTTACGCCATGTTGGTGTCCTGTCTCAGCCAACTGTTATCTACCGCTATCTACGCATACTTTAAGATTATGAAACAATAAAAATCTCAAAGTATGAACATTTTATGGACAGGGGTTTCCGACATTTTTTAGATAAAATATTTTTTTTGAGATTCGGTTCTCCAAAATGTTTACGAACACGTAAGTATCAAGCGTAAGCTTTAGGCGTAAGTTTTAGGCGAAATCGTGCGGTCGGTAAAATGTTAAATGAAAACAGAAAATATAGTGAACTTATATTTTATATACTTACTTATAGTGTTATAAATGAGCTACGCCGATACTGAAATTGTTGACTAATTAATATTTATTAAATAATCAAAAGATATCAGTCCGAAAACTGAAAATCTCGTCCAAGAAGTAAAAACATATATTAAAAATATTTCGTCAGTTACTCCTGAGCTGATATTTTCATTCTAATAAATAAAAACTTTGGAAACCAAATGTTGTCGATAAATCACACAATGCACTGCTAATATATTAGGTACCGACTTTTTTAATAAAGAAATAACGCCGCGTTACCACCATACCATAGCTGGAGCACCATCAGTGGCATGTATACTATGCATCAGTATCATGTCAGTATATCATCCAAAGGCAAATGCCGGGATAGTTCCTTGAGCCGTTTCCCATCACATATCCGCGTCCTACAAACTCGCTCCGTCCTTAAGTCCTAGGCCCGTGAGTAGCGGCTTGAGAGCTCGTACGGATGGAAACAATTACTTGCACCTGAGTGGCTGTTTTAGACTATCGCTAAGGCGTGCAATGTTGGCCTGCCGGACCAAGAGGGGCCTGCCCCTCCCGGAAGCTAGTGGAGTCAGCCTGCCTGGATTACGTAGCCAACTAATGTTGTTCTTGGCGTGCTCCGAAATGGAGGAGGAAACTCCAACAACGACGAGCATGCGAAGAATGGCAAAGTAAAAGCCATACGAAATCATCATCATCACTATTCAAGGAATTTCCTTTTCTTAAAAAAAACTCTCTCAATACATTGAATATACATGTACACGTATAAAAACGGATTTTTAAAATTTTATAAGGGTATAAATATTAGCACCTTGTGGCCCCCTTTTTGCTTCCCAAGGCTTCCCTACTCCCCCCAGGGTCAGAATTACCCCCCTAGCTTCCTCCAGAGTCCCCGGGGGGCCAGGTGACCCACTTTGGAAACCTATGATTTTCTAATTCGTCCTATTTTAATATCGCCATTATTTTTATTTTATTTAACTGGCCTTCTAACCCTGAGGCAGGCCTTTGCCACCTGGAGGACATTATGCGATCTCCAGCAAAGACACGTTCGTATCAACCCTGATGCCAGGACTGTGGTGGTCGTCTTCCATGTTATCTAGGCTATTCAAATACGGGCTAGGTCGCCAGCCTTGAGCCCGGGAGTCGAACCGTCAACGCGCGGATTTTAACAATAATAATCAGAAGAGGGTGCTATGTACCTCCTGTGGCACACACGTCACTGAATTGGCCTAACTTGGAAAAACTAAATTGGAAAAACTTGGCCTGGCTCCTCATAGCTCCGTAGAATCTACGAAACCATGATTACCATAACACTGGTTAACATATAAAAATAATACTTTCTTCTGTGTTCTGGATCTTTTTGTTCATGGCTAGAAAGAGTGTATTTTATGACCTAATGGATAAGAGTCAGATGTAAAGAATCCTGTGGTTGTTTCAACAATATCGCTCCACTTATTCAATGAGCGTTTGCAAAATCCTCTGCCTCTACCTTGCCTAGCACGACAAGTTACTCCAAGGTGCTTGAATCTCTTATAATATATGACTTTTTAATATTCTAAACTACTTGAAGATAAAGAAGATGACATAACAGAAAAATCCAAAGCACCACTCACCCATATAAAGGTTCGATAAAGATTTTAAAGATTCAAGGGAGATGAGTCTCTTAAACTAATATATATTACCGACAAGCCATGACATTAGTTAGTTTTAATATAATTACAGTTGGTATGAAATTTATATTATCTGTTTGAATATTAATTTGGCAATATAACCAAAACCTTCCCTCTACTGTCTGTAATATTCCAACGCGTCAACTACCTACATTGATATTTAAATAATTTTATAAACCAGTGTTATGACTTGTAGGTAACATGCATATATTTCGATAATGCAAACTATCCGCGATTGAGCTAAGTTAGTAGTCGGATAGGTGTCCGAAGAGATGTGGATGGACCTTAAAGTTTACTAGAGTATATTTAATCTCTGAACCACTAAGAGTTGACAAGTACATGCCTCATCGGATCTCTTCTGAAATTCAAATCTAAATGTTGGGCTGTAAAAAAGGCAAATGACTAATATTCCGGAGAGTCTTAATATTAATCCATACTACCGCATCCTATGCATAATATTTGAAAAAAATCAGACGTGTTTAAAAGTCATTCCAACAAGTGTCATGGCTTGTAGGTAACATACATATAATTACAATGATGCAAATTAACCACGAGTAAGCTAAATTAGTACTCGGATAGATATTAATATACATAATTCAGACAATTATTTAATTTAATGTCATATATCCTTCGTTGAATAACTAATTATAAACAAATAATATCAATTTCAAACCGGAATAATATTAAAATAACCAGTGTCATGGCTTGTAGGTAACATACTATTAACTTGATAATGTAAGTTAATCGCCATCTAAGATAGTACCTGGATAGTTTAATCCTCCGACGAAAACTATGAATTCAGTGAATTCTTTATAACACTGGCCAGGAGGTATGTAAGAGGAAAACACCCATTACCTCCGCATATTTTATAAATGAAATATTTATTGATTGTATGTAAGTTAATCTGCGAAAATATTAGACATTTCCTGATAATAACCCCCAGTGCGTATTTTAGAACAACTATTAATAATTATAAAGGATTTTCAACTCATTCTTCAATTTTGGAGGAGTTTGGAAATTAGGGTCGTTTTTCAGAAATGATATTAAACCAAGTTGTGACATTTTTTGTCTTTTTTATAGTTTAGCTTTAAGCAGAATCGTTTTAAATGAGGTCAATCTCGGCAATATCCTCCCGTGACTTGTTGTGACTCCAATATCTGTAGAAAGGATCAATATAAGGATGTCGAATTAGTTGGTAGAATATTCTGTATTTTTTTCCTTCTTGTCAAGAAATAATCGTTAAAAAGCCTTAATTTTTTTTCACGTTTAAAAATATTTAATTGTTTTTGCCAAACGCTCGGAATTAAAAATAATGCAAATTTGGCATTTGCCGAATCCGGCACGCATCACAATGTCAGACGTGTGCTCCAAATATTTAAATTTCAATATGAATCGCCACGTGACGTCATTGGGATTTTCATTTGAGCGCGGCTCCGTTTCATCCGTCCTTTCCGGTGAATGGAAATTGCGTAAATGAAAAAACAAAAAATAAAGCGGCCGTCATTCATTCGGAGCATTTTCCAATGCCGTTCACTTCACTGATTGAATATCCGACGTCGTTTTGCTAGTTGCGCGATAAATTTAGCGTCGGAATGCGATCGATCGGCTTGATCGGATGAGGAAATGGGCTGACTGTACATTTCCGGGCGGGAAATTTGCCTAGCGCACAGCGGCCCATCAAGTGCCGGCGTCCGGAAATTCGGCTAATTCGACGAATTGATTGGTCTGACGGCGAGCTTTCGTATGGAGAGAATGTCGGAAAATTGAATTAAAAGTTTTCATTTGACGCTTGTCACGATGATTGATTAATGAGCGGTCTGGTTTTTGGCATTTTTTTGGCGAAAATTCAGACGGCCGATCTCTGCTGAGCCGCCCTATGTTTATCCTATCGATCATTGATATTTGATTTGATTTATTTTTCCGGGGAAAATGCGATACGCATCTAAATCGAGCTTTTTACGGAGCATACCGATCAGAACCCTCTTGTTATGAAAAATTTCATGATGAAACAAAATATATAAATTAAAATACAGGACGTGCCAAAAAATTGTATTCACGGTTTAAATGATTATAACTTTATATTAACGTATTACGGGGACCGAAAAGTAATCAAAAATCTAAAAATACTGATCAAAACTCTTTTTTTTTTCAGTGTAAATGCAGTTGTTCGATTTCCTTTTCAAAAAAGATTATTGAAAAACTTTTCAAAGTGCGTTTTTGCTTTTCCAATATTATTATTTTTTTACCTCTTAACGCTACGGCGGCCAGGCATATATCTAGGCCAGTGGTGAGCAACCCGCGGCCCGCTGGCCGCATGCCCTTCGAAGATTTGACATTTTACCTTTAAAATTCTAGTATTTAGTTAATATTGCAGAAGGGGGTCTATTTAGAACCGCAAGTTTTGATTTATCTCGAATAGCTCTTTAAACCTTTTCCACTCTGTGGAAATAGTATAAAAAAACCAAACGTATTGGCCTAAAAGATTTTTTAGCAAAAAAATTGTACCACGTTCTTTAATTAATTTATTTTTTTAATAGAATATCAGATCAAATCCTATAGAATCTATAAGTTATAGATTCTATAAGATGTTTCTTATTCTTTTAAGAGAGTAGAACAAGTAGAGTAGTCTTTAATAACTGAGAGTAGAACGGAGATTCGACCAAAAATGGTCAGAGTTAAAGGGATTAATATAACTCGTATATATCACAACCTTTTTTATTTGTCTAAAAAATAAATATTAAAACTTGAAATTATGGCTTGAAACCATCGCCACTGGCCGACGGGGCCTATTTTGTATGAAAATAGACCCCAAAAAATTCAAGAATTGATCAATTCTTCGACAATACATTATACATATAACGTCCCCCGCTATAACGTTTGCGGCGGTTTTTTCCTATAACGTCGATCCTCCCTATACGTATTTATTTTAAAACGCTTTTTTAGAATTTTCTTAAGAGTTGAAGGATCCTTTTTTTTGTTATTGATCAAAACAGATCTTTTTTTATGACCTCTTGTTTCATTTGTTCAAGTTGTTTACAATATACTGTCGTTGTAACGGTCTGACCAGGTTCAAGCAAATCATAGAGTATAATTCCTATTTTTATTCGATCAAGGAATGAAGGCAAACGAAGCAGTGAAAAAAATACCAAAACTTACGGGGATATTCTAAAACTAAACTAGTATGACACTTGTGGTATAAAAAGTTTAAAAATGTAAAAATTAATCTCAAAGATATCACACGAAAAGGACGACCCCAAAAATTAGATGATGATATCCAGAAGGCGATGGTAGATTTAGATCCTCGTCAAACAATTGAGGAATTATCATTGAAGATTGGCTGTCCATGGTCTAGTTCTAGGTCTGTCAGTTCAGGACCATCTTCGTCACATAGGAACATGTACAGCCAAAGAATTTTGGCTCCTCATGAATTGACGGAGACGGCGTACCATCTGCGCGTCTCTTTTGTCTCGGTATGAAGCCGATCCGTTTTTTCGGCGAATTGTAACTAAAGATAAGAAGTAGGTGCTATACAATAATCCTGTACGAAAAAAACAATGGCTTTCTTCAGGAGAAGTACCTGTTCCGACCCCTCGATCATCACTAACTATAAATAAGGTCCTTAACTAACTATAAAATGAATCCTTCAGCACAATAATGCGAGGCCTCACGCTGCAAAAATAGCACAGGAAAAAATAAGAGAGCTTGGATTGGATCTTTTAACTCATCTATCCTTTTCATCGAATCTCGCGCCATCGGATTACAGCATTTTCAGATTGTTAAGGCATATATTAAGAGATAAAATTTTTTTAAAACGTTGGAGAAGTGAAAACGCACAAAGTGTTTCAATGAAAAATCAAAGGTATTTTTATAAAGGGAATCGAACAACTGCATTTCATGGTTTTCATTCCAAAACCAATTTTGACTACTTTTCGGTCCCTTTAATATTTCAAACATTAAATTGTCGCCGATATTCGATATTTCGATATTCAATTAAATATGTTCATAAATTGATTTGAATTTTAAATAATTTTGCATACCTATTTTTTTAAATAACTTATTAAATCAATATTTAAAAGACTATCCATTTTGATATTATTTTTAAATAAATATTTTTCTATTGCAGTTAACCATATTTTTTTTGTCATACACTGGATAAAACTCCGCGGTGCTTATGTAGATGTATCCAATTTGCTGTAGTGTGTACTAGTATAAACTTTCAAGAGTCTCCACAGCTCAAATGGGAACAGATTTCATCCCCTAGTAAGCAAACTGCGAGCAAACTTTTCCACTTTGGGATTTGGTGGCCGATTTCAGTTTTTCAGACAAAGTGCTTTTTTACTACGTTCAAATTTCGCATACGTTTATTCATTTGTTTTTGTATACGTTTTTTTTTCAGGCACTTGTTCTTATCCTTCGTCCGTCGACCGTCTGGCAGCGCCGGTCCCAGCGGACACGACGATAGACCACCGGCCCCTCCTCCGAGCTCCGGAGGTCTCGTGGGTCGTCTGCAGGGTCTCACGGAGCGTCTTCATCTCTCGCATCATCGCAGCGACTCTGATACCGCCTCCAGATCCAGGACGGGTAATAATAAAACGATAATTGCTGTCAATTATCTCATTGTCTTTGATACTAATTTTCAATATATTCAGCGACTAAATATAGCATAATACAGCAATTAATTTATTTTAACAATGGATGATTAATTATAGGAAGTGTACATCCGGTCTTGACTGTGATGCACACGAGCTATTCCTGTCAAGATGTGCTGGATAAGAAGACTTCAGAAAATAGTCCCAATCACAGCCAAATGTCGCGGAATTCATCGAGAAAATCAAACAATTCGTTACTAGTCAATAATGGAAAGATTGAAGGTAACATAAAAATAATTTAATATTATTTATTATTTGTCAATATATCATTTTTGTTTCAGATATTAAAAATTTAGTGAGGAAACCATCCGCTCTGGATGTATATACCGTGAAAGTATCGCTGAAGGATATCGTCTGCTATTTATCATTATTAGAAGCAGGAAGACCCGAAGATAAATTAGAATGTATGTCTATTGATCGTGTTGTTTCGTTATTATATATATATTATGATGCGTATGCTTTTTTCAGTTATGTTCAGATTATACGATACCGATGGCAACGGAGTTCTCGATACTAACGAGATGGATTGCATCGTCAATCAAATGATGGCCGTGGCTGAATATCTAGGATGGGACGTTTCAGAATTAAGACCCGTATGATATATATTTATGATGCAATTTTATTATTTTTTTTTATTTTGGGGGACCAAAAAGTAATCTATTTTTTTTTGCTGGCGAAAAGCATTTATTGGCATGTTACGTGGGAACTCTCGAGGATTCGAAATGGATATAACGAAAGGACGCAACGAGACACAATTCATGTAGAGACACAGTATCTTTATTGAACGTAAACAATACAGCGGACGAATCAGCTCTATGCTGACCCGAGAATTACGGTATTACTTCTTTTTATAAGAATACCGTTAAGAGGATGAGCACAATATAATGATAGCAGCGCACTAATGCGCGCGCTGCTAATCCATCCGGAAGGCTTACTGCCTTCTTACATGATTGACTGTTCAAAACTGATCTCAACTCTGGGGCATCTATATATAACCTGAGGGCTTCTGTCGGGGGGAAATAACTTTGCCTTTGTCTCTGGATCCATGATTAATGCGATGGTTTAGGTCACTGCACCCGATAGATCCCAAACTATGGGACCTTGCTCTAGTTGTATGAAGCAGTACCTAATATTGCTGCGTAGTATAGCAAACACTTTGAGAGCCAGGATCCTTCTAGAACTATATTCGGGTTAATGTCGCCATAAAACCAAATAAGTCGTCACCCGTGATCTCATCGCATTAGCTCACTGCCGAATCGCTCCATATATGTCATAGACCAAACAAACCGATTTTCCAACTTTCCTCCGACGTTACAGGCAGTTGTTCGATTCCCTTTTTAAAAAAGTCCTTCGATTTTTCATTGAAAATCTTTTCCAAGTGCGTTTTCACTTCACCAACATTATTAATTGTTTTGCCTCTTAATGTATGCCATAACGATCTATAACGGTCTGTCAAAGATCAAGCAATCCATAGTGCATACTTTCAGAAAAATCTCACCATACACAAACAAGGACCTTCTTTATTGTTAGTGATGGTCGAGGGGTCGGAACAGGTACTTCTCTGGAAGAAAACCATTGTTTTTTTAGTGCAGGATTATTGTATAATAATGAGGTCTTCCTTGCGGATCCGTCCTACTATAAGGTCTGAAATTGGACTTCAATGGATTTCAACCATTGGACACCCTAGAAAAAATATTTTAGGCCAGTAGGTAATGGTATTGGGTTAAAGGAAGAGATTCTTTCTACAACCTAGCCGGCGTAGAGCATGAATGCCCTGTAGGCAGGGTCATTAGAAACGAGATCTTGGCGGCAGACGGGGCCAGGGGTCCGCTTTACCACGTCAAACAAAGTTTCTCTCTCAGTAGAGAATTCTGTATAGTACCACGAAATATGCTCCGAGTATTGTTCAAGATCACCACAGAAGTCGCAGCTAGGGTCGCTCTTCAGGTCCAGCCTATGCAGATTCGCGTGAAACGATCTGTGTCCCGTTATGAATTGGGACATGAAGTGATTAGGACAGATCCAGCTCATCCTCATCCGGGTGTGAACGCAGGGGAAGAAGTAATAAGCAGTTTTCCCCGTGGATTCGTGCATCCAGTGTGTCGGCCACACATCGCAGCTTTGTGACGACTCTTTTTAAGGGGTTCCCTATCAACAGACCCTAGCTCTTCCTGGAAAAGACCCACGCTTCCAATAAGCGCTTATTGACCACGAGGGATGAGCCACATATCAGCACGTGTCTGGAGCTCTAACTCGAGTGGAAGGACTTCCGCGAGGACTGACAAAACGAGGTTCTATATGACCTGGTCATCATGATCAGTGGCAACCTTTGTCTAGGAAGAAGACGGCGCTGGATGCATGCTTTATGAGCCCAGAAGTTTCCAGCATAGGTGACGATTTGGTGACAAGGCTAAACACTCGGCTGAAGCACCCAATCGAGTGTTTAGCCTTGTGTGGGCGATGATCTGTCCTGTGTGGGCAGTCATACCTAGGTTTGAATCCAGGATGATATCCAGATAGCGTCTGACTGGTTTGATGCAGAAGGTATGCTCGTTTGCAAACCCAACACAAGAAGGCCTCTTCAGTGAGCCTTTGACCAAGACTCCAAAGCATTTGGCAGAGGCGAAGCATAACAAGAATGAGCAAGTCGTCGGCATACCCTATGATGGTGCAGTTGGGCGGTAGCAGGATTCTGAGGACGACATCGAAGAGCACGTTCCAGAGTAACGGTCCCAGAACCGATCCTTAAGGGCAGTCTTGAGGTAATAATTTCATCACCGGCATCCATTAGCATCCAGCTATCGCTACAATAACTGGGAATTGCTGCATAAAGTTTGATTGGGACGTTCAGTGACTTGAGTTTAGATAATGTAGCAGGCCACAAAGCACTGTCAAACGCACCAGAAATATCTAGCATTAAGCTTAGGACATATTTTCAGTTGAAGCGGTGGATGTAAGTAAGCATAGACTGTAGGGCATCTTGAGTTGATTGTCCCGGGCGAAAGCCGTATTGATTTGACGATAGAGGCACATTGACTCGCAGAAAGGATTTTTTTCAGCTTCATACCGAGACAAAGGAGACGCACAGATGGTACGTCGTTGATCGAGTGCCATCTCCGTCAATTCACGAGGAAACCAAATTCCTTGCCTGTACAATTTCCCTATGCAACGAAGATGATCCTGAAATGTAGACCATGGACAGCCAATCTTCAATGATAATTCCTCAATTGTTTGAGGATCTGAATCCACCGTCGCCTTAAGGATATCATCAATCAATTTTTGGGGTGGTCCTTTTCATGCGACATCTCTGAGATTCTTATTTCCATTCTTAAACTTTTATAACCACCGCTGATACTTATTTGGTTTCAGAATATCCCGGTATTTTTTTCACTGCTTCGTTTGACTTCATTCCTTGTCTCGAGACAAACTAAGATTACTGTAAATAAGCTCATCTGAGAAATTTTGATTAGTTTTCGGTCCCCCTAATATATTAATATATGTATATTAACATAATTATATGTATGTAGATTCTCAAAGATATGATGGTAGAAATTGACTTTGATGCTGATGGTACAGTTTCATTGGAGGAATGGAAGAGAGGAGGGTAAGGAATATTTCGTTTTTTTATTATTATGAATATTAGCACGTTATTTTTATTTTTATATTAATTTGCAGATTGACTACGATTCCTCTGCTTGTACTCTTGGGTTTGGATACGAGCGTAGCTGGTGATGGCGAACACGCATGGAGATTAAAACATTTTAACAGACCGGCTTATTGCAATCTTTGTCTCAGTAGACTCGTCGGCTTAGGAAAGAAAGGATTGTGTTGCATATTCTGTAAATACACTGTCCACGAACGCTGTGTCCAACGAGCGCCTTCTAACTGCATACAGACCCATGCCGGGGTGAGGAGTAGTGGAGCTGGTGGTCCAGGCACAGGAGGCGCTAGACACCATTGGGTCGAAGGGAATTGCAGAGGACGTTGCGCCCGCTGTCGAGCACCGGTCAAAGGAATAAATGGCATATCGGGCATGCGATGTCGATGGTGTCAGATTTTAGTAAGAACTAATTTTGATGATCCTTCGATGCGTTAGATATATATAGTCAATTTGTTATTTTT
This sequence comes from Philopotamus ludificatus, assembly GCA_022495035.1. Taxonomy (NCBI): domain Eukaryota; kingdom Metazoa; phylum Arthropoda; class Insecta; order Trichoptera; family Philopotamidae; genus Philopotamus; species Philopotamus ludificatus. The sequence continues at coordinate 33,965 of JAGXCT010035823.1, read as the reverse complement.
GTTCTGTAGGTGCACAACAGATGCTGCGGAGGTATCAAGAACGAATGCACATTAGGACCTCATGCAATGCATATATTACCACCGAGTGCTCTGTGTCCTCGTGTTCTGGACAGACAACGTTCATTACCACCACCGGCTTCAACAGAGGTATTACTTGTTTTCCATTACAGAAGAACCCTGATCCATTTATTTTCATGATTTCATATGGGTTTTATTTTGCCATTCTTCGGGGGGCACCAAGAACAAAAGTAATTGGTTACGTATTCCAGAAAAAGACCCGTTAACTTTACATAGAAACAAGTCTCCCTTTGTCGACAAGCTGTCAGGTTGTAGTTTTCCTTCCTTGTGAACATGTATCCTTGTTGACACTACGCCCTGGGATCTATAAGAGGAGTTAATTTTTTAAGGAGTTGTTTTCTTCTACTTGAGTCGGCACCCTCATGTCTGAGGAACGTGACCATTCTTGTTCCGAATCTTCTTAGTTCTGCTCCCCAGGATCAGATACTACGAAGGAGCCCTTGGCGGTCTTCAATTCGTCTCTCCAGTCTATCGTTTCTTGTAGTGAGGTGTCAAAAATATCGAAGAATCCTCTTGAGACATGCAGTAAAAAGTCGCTCATCTAATTAGTAAGGAGTTGTACTGAGAAGGAGGATGACTGAAGGTTCCAGCATTGGCCATTAAATGGCTAGGGAGCCATGTCACCTAGCCCGGGATAATAATATCTCTACACCAACATTGGCAACATGGATACTAAGATACGTTTCTTCCCAGGGTCGCAACTGGGAGAATTGGGACCATGTGACGAAAGGGACCCTAAAAAAATGTATAAACGCGGAACAAGCAGTTATTTAAACATTCTGTTCTTCTGTCTCCGTCTATTTGGCCGTCCTTGATTTCTTTTTTATATACTAGACCAGGAGTCGGCAAACTTTTTTGGTATATCGTAACAATTTTAAAAGATAATTTAGATAATAAGATATATATTAAGAGATAATAAGTTCATATTTTTTTGGACACAGGATATGTGATAATATGTGTATCATGGGACCATAACTTATAGGAGATAAATCAAGAAAACGATAGATCGGGGAATTATTTGTCTTTTTTAAAATTTATAATGGTATATTAATATTACAGGTTACTTGCGGAATGGTTTCTTCCAACTCGATGCCATTAGCTAGCGCTACGACCACAGTTTTGCGTCCATCACCGTCTACGTTCCAAGTGTGTTCCATACCTCAGGGAAGTTGTCCACTTCTCGTCTTTGTCAATCCGAAGAGTGGCGGACGTCAAGGCGCCAGATTGATGAGAAAATTTCAATACATTCTCAATCCACGTCAAGTGCACGACTTAAGCAAAGGTGGACCTACGCAAGGTAATATTGTTAACCGATTTGTCACGACGGCTTGAAACCCACGCCGCTGGCCGATGGGGTCTATTTTATATGAAAATAGACCCCAAAAATTTTATGTCAAGAATTACTTCGACAATACTATCGACAATAGGATTTATATTAAAGAGTTATTCGAGAAAAATCAAAAACTTGGGGTCCTACATAGACCCCATCGGCACGGCTAGGTTAAATTGGATTTTGCATATACAACATCTGCAACAAAATTGATTGGAATAATAATTTTCGCAATATTTCAGGACTTACAATGTTCAAAGACGTACAAAACTTCAGAGTCATATGTTGCGGAGGAGATGGAACTGTGGGATGGGTCTTAGAAACGATGGGTATTTATTTTAATTTATATTATTTTAAATATCGTTACATTTACTACTTATTATGTATTTTAGATAAAATTTCGTTGGAAATTCAACCGGCGGTTGGCGTCATTCCTCTGGGAACTGGAAACGATTTGGCACGGTGTTTAAGATGGGGAGGAGGGTTAGTGTTGTTTTATGTTTAATTTATTTTATTACTATATATATTTTAACATATATTTTTTTGAATAAATATTGCAGATACGAAGGAGAATCTTTGCACAAGGTTTTGGATAAAATACAGAAGTCAAGTACCATAATGTTGGATAGATGGCATATTGAAGTGTTAACCAGTAATTTGGTAATAAAAATATATTAATTTGCATCTGATTCTCTTATTACGCGATTTTTTAAATAACGGTGTTTTTAAACCACTTCCGGTCTTTTTCTATTTTGTCTTTGATAAATAATTTTAGCATTATTTTTTTTATTGTATGAAAATAGACCCCAAGCATTTCAAGATATTGATGAATTTTTCATGAATATCTTGACTTTTTTTAAAAAATGGATTATTCTAAGAATAAAAATAGTTTTTCATGAAAGTATATAATTTTTGGTTGATATTTTGAATTCACTAGTACGTTTCACTCGCACTTGGCACATCGTACCGGATGCGAGCGATAAAATATTTATTACAAAAAGTTTGTGACACGTAGGATTTACATTAAAAGAGTTATTCGAGAAAAATCAAAAACTTGGGGTCCCAAATAGACCCCATCGGCACGGCTAGGTAAAATATATTATTTTCACAAATAAAACACTGCATATTTCAGACAGATACGATTTACACAAATATATTATATTGAAAAAAGGGAATTTAGATGTATTTGATTTTATAAATATATTTATTTAGAATTTTATATTTATTCGCATACTTTTAAACACAGAATGATGTTCCACCAACACCATCAGAGCCATGTGCTCGTCCTGCACCATCAGCAGCCCCATACAACATAATCAACAATTACTTTTCTATTGGAGTGGTACGTAAAAAAAAATAACATATAATAAAGTCAACCCTGTTTTTGTGCGGTGAATTTTCCAAAAATTTATATAACATATATCAGAGAAATGGATCCTTTGTTTTAATGGTATTTAAAAGAATTAAAATAATTAAGAGTCTTGACATCTGCACTAAAGATTTCGAAATGAAACTTCCATAATCCTCCTCCACCTTTCAAGTCACACCACTTACTTGACTTACGGGCTAGTAATAAAAAAATAATAAACCAAAATTTGACCCACTTTTTAAAAAGGTTCACCATCACTGATATGGTGCAATATATATGTAATGTAATTGGCTGAAGCAATAACTTGTAAGCAGTGGCAGATTTATATGGATGCTTTAATGCTTAAGCATCAGGCCTCCGATGGCTGGGGGCCCCATAGAGGGCCCCGGAGACTTTACTCATTTCAACCGACAACCCCCCCCCCTCATTATATTCTATTAAGGGCCCCTGAAAATAATAAGCTTCAGGCCCCTCAAGCTTATTGCAAAAAAATCTTCAAATTTATTTGCGTTTTTATATATACCGCATAGAAAAAATCGCACAAAAACAGGTATAACTGTAATTCATAGTATTAAATTGTTTATATTTAATTTTTTGTTCATAGGATGCCGCCATTTGCGTTAAATTTCACGTAGAGCGTGAAAAAAATCCTGATAAATTCAGTTCCAGAATGAAAAACAAATTATGGTATTTTGAATATGCGACAACGGAGCAATTTGCAGCATCTTGTAAACATCTTCAAGAACATATCGATATTGTGGTACATATTTTATTACTATTATTATTATTATAGATGGCTATAATGTGTGTTTATTGTTTATATTTATGTATTTAGTGCGATGGCGTCCCCTTGGACTTATCGAAGGGCTCTAGACTGCAAGGAATAGCTCTTTTAAACATTCCATTCGCTCATGGCGGTTCAAATCTATGGGGAGATCCTCCACCGCGCAGACCCCGACGCAATAGAGCTAATCAGAATCAAGCTGTTACGTTAGCACAAGCTAGTCAAGGTATGTAATACTGATTTCGTATGGCTTTTACTTTGCCATTCTTCGCGTGGGAAACGGCTCAAGTTACTATCCTGGCATTTGCCTTTGGATGGCTAGGAAGCCGGGTCAACCTAGCCATCCAAAGATGATGTCACCGACTTTTGGCGGGAACCGTTTCCGCGTAAAATGAGTTCTGTGGCTCACTTTACGTAAGAAGGATAGGGGCGCACTCGAGAATATCGAGAGACCAGAAATGATACAGACGGACTATGCCGGCTTATAACAGAGGTCAAATGAACCAGAGTATTTTCTGTCTATATCAAGGGGACCGAAGCCGGTATGCGGGTTTTTTATAAAGAGTTTCCCTCTCTTGGTCATTGCTAACATTGGGCGTGTATTCTTCCATTGTTGGTATCGCATTTTACCCTCCTGACTGTGTCCAGGCAAGTGAGGAGGGGGGTTTGCCTTAGTATTAGTATCTTCTCTAGGCGTTATCTGCTACAATGCAGAACCTCGAAGGAAACGAACAAGTACATACTAACTTAGAGATGCTAGTACTGTCAACCCTTCTATAGCGTTTGCGGCGGTTTTTTGTATAGCGTTCCCTCCTATAGCGTTCGTTTTACAGAACGCAATATTTTCAAGGTTAAATTTAAGTTTTCGTAAATATATTATTAATGTGCATTTTAAATATGTACTTGCCCTTAGAAAATATTTGTCAGCGGCTGTTTGCCCCTTTACCTCGCTGAAGTGATTGTAAAGCAGAAAATTGAAAAATTACACACGGCTGTGATTAATTCTTTGGTATTCAGCATAGACGGATGTCTTGCAACTGGAAGCGGGTATTTATTGCGATTTATTAGAGGAACCTAGAAAATAATTCCTATCATTTTTTAACACTTTTTGTCAGTGTAAAGACGATTTTTTCAGCTTGGTCAATATCCTCTCGCGCCTATAGGCACGAGCTATTGTTATCAAGTCAATGAATATATAAAGAGTCAAATGTTTGATTTCCTTCAAATCACAAAATACAACTAAAAAAACCTAACCCCAAATTTTGTATGGGTGCCTATCTTTCTAAAGCGTTTTTTTCTATAGCGTGGTCCCTATCTGAACGTTATAGAAGGGTTGACTGTATATATATAGTAGATCCATAAATAACATACAATGAGTGAAACATAGAGTTCAGGAAGACTTGAAGAGAATTGTGTTTTTAAATTTTTCGCATCTATTTGCATATATCGCTTATATTTCGCATTTATCGCTAAACGCGATAATCGCGTATTTTTTGCCGTTTTTATAATTAAATAAATAGTGAAAATCTCATTCTGAAATATGTTTTTAGATATTGGAGATAAGATGATAGAGGTGATTGGTTTAGAAAATTGTTTACACATGGGCCAAGTGCGTACAGGTCTCAGAGCTTCCGGTCAAAGATTGGCGCAATGCAAGTCAATAACAATCGTCACACGGAAGACATTACCGATGCAAATCGATGGTGAACCATGGATGCAGCCACCGTGTCAGGTATGTATCGACTTTGTTTATTAATTAAAATATATCTTATTCTTCAAGACAATTTTTAACTAAGTTAAGAATAAAAATAGTTATTCATCATGATTTGTTCGATGTTTTGATTTTTTAAAATAATCAATATGACGCGTAAATGACATGCACAATCGGCAATGTCTCGCCGTTGACTGGGCTCTCTCAGCACGTGTCACTCGCACTCGGCACATCGCACCAGATGCGAGCGAGAAAAAACATCGCACCCGATTTTTACTTTTTTTCGCAATTGTATATTTAATGAAGATTTATAATATTTATTCTTTAAACCAGGGATAAGCAACCTTTTATTTAACGGGGTATTTACATATTTAATAATGATTTGCAGATTATCTCTTTAAAATAAACCTCGTATATAAAAATATACAGAAATAAAACACTCATTAATAGAAATACTATTAAGAAAATATATATGGAAAAAGATTATGATTATGCTTGGCGTACAAAGTAGGAATTTTTAAAAGTCAAAATGTAAAAAGTTTGAAGGGCCGCACCATAAATTGTTGCCCACTGCATGCTGCCCGTTGGACACGGGTTGCCCATCCCTGCTTTAACCGTTTTAACCTAGCCGCGCCGATGGGGTATATTTGGGGGCCCAACTTTTATATTTTTCTCGAATAACACTTTTACCATAAAATCCTACATGTCACATGTCACATTTTATTTATATAAAAGAGTCTAGAGCAGTGCTTCCCAATTACTTTTATGTCACGGCCCCCTAAATCTGAAGGAATTAATTCCCGCCCCCCGCCCAAAAAAATATTTTATAGTTTTATTAAGATTATTTGCCAATAATATTATTACAATTTAATACACCTATCCCTCGATTTTACACGGTAGTGATAGGTCTTGAGAAAAACGTATAAATCGAAATTCGTATATTTTTCAATGTAAAACCAAAAAAATCGAAAAGTACACAAAAAAGGCATAATTTGATTGTTTTTTTAAAATACATAAATAACACCAAATTATTCTTTAAAATAAAATTATATTCGTTTTATTAATTAAACCTTTTTTTCCAAAATAACCCTTACTCATCAGCATTGTAAACCTGATTAGGAGTATATGAATTGATGGCAAAAATGTTCTAATGCAAATTTATTCTCATTTAAATATTATTTATTCTTATTTTTTCTTATTTATTCTGATTTTATTCTTATTTATTCTTATTTTTTTTTCTTATTTATTCTCATTTTTTTCTTTTTTATTCTTATTTTTTTTCCCATTTTATTATTATTTATTCTTATTTTTTCTTAGTCGAGATATTGATGAATTCTTCATTAATAACTTGAATATTTTTTTTAAATGGATTAATCTATTCCTTTTGTTGTTGTTGTGTATATAAATATGTTCTCATATGTGTTATTATTTAACAGACTTAAATATATAAATTCCTTAAATATGTGGAAAAATATTTATAAATGAATATTGGTGCTTTGTACTGATTTTTTTCGCGGCCCCCGCGAGGAATCTTGCGACCCCCCGGAGGGCCGCGGCCCATAATTTGGGAAGCACTGGTCTAGAGGATAAATATTATAAATAATCTCATTGACCTTTTTTGTCCGATGTTTTTTCTCGCTCGTATTCGGTACGATGTGCCAGGTGCGAGTGAAACGTACAGGACACGTGTCGCGAGAACTCGACGTGCGTTTCAGTCTGTGGCGGGTCGTCGCCGTGTGCGCGTCTTTTACACGTCATATTAGTAAAAAAATATATAATCGATATTTCGGATTTTTTACTAATATATATCATGGATGAAGAATTCATTAACCGATCCGTCACGACGGCTCGAAGCCAACGGCTCTGGGTGATGAAGTATATTTTGTATGAAAATAGACCCCAAACATTTCCAGTCAAGATATTAATAAATTCTTCGAAATTAATTTTACATTTGTTTCAAAAATGGATTTATCTAAGAATAAAAATAGTTATTCATGATATCCTTCATAATTTGGTCGATAATTTAGATATTTTGACAAATGTTACGCCGCGACTGAGGCACGCACCCGGCTCGTCGCATGAGGTTTCACCACTTGCACATGCGCGGTGTTTTTTCCCGCTCGTATCCGGTATGAAACGATTAAAAACATCGCATCCGTGCTCACGTAAAATTGAATTTTGTTTATTTTTTTTTGGATTTGCGGACCAAAAAGGTCAATGATTATTTAAATTTATTCCTTACTATTTTAGGAAATAGTTTAGTGCACGTAGGATTTCTATTAAAAGAAGGGTCCCAAATGGACCCCATCGGCAAGGCTAGGTTAATTAATATCTTGACTTGAATTACGTGGGGTATATTTTCATACTAAATAGACCCCATTTTATTAATTTTATTGCTGATTGAAATTTATTATAATATTTTTTTATGCTTTCCAGATAAACGTGACTCACAAAAACCAAGTGCCGATGCTGATGGCACCTCCGGCGGAGCGGAGTAAGAGTTTTCTTAGATTCTTTCCAAAGTGTTAGCAGAGATATCGCAGGCGTGCGGTGCCAAATTAAATACTTAGCTAAAATTGAACTGTATTTTTTAAACTGCTGTGAAATGCTTTATTAATTTTAATTGTTTTATACCAACATATTGTATAAATTTTATCAGCTTTAAATATGAGGGTTCAAATTTAATAATTTTAGATGAATTCATTTAGATTTCTTTACATTCCACGCACACTGTCGGCCGATTATGCTGATCGTCACCAAAATCGTATACATATTGGAAAGAAAACGTTTATTACATATTAAGATAAAGACCAAATTTATAGATAAAACTTTGATCAATCATCGTTGCATATTTTTGATTTTCTAATATTTTTTTATATTTATTATTAATAATGCATGAGTCGATAGTGTGCGTGTGTGTATCAGCATTATCATATTTGCTCGGCATTTTTTATTTATTATTATTTTGTTGTAAAATTGTATATATATATTTATATATATCTAAGACAGTGGTTCTTAATCTTTTTATTTAATTTAATATAATTTTTATTTAATAATCTATTAAATTTAAGTATATTATATATGCTAATCATTCCTTTTTGTTAAATTAAATATATTTTATTATTTAAAACCAAATAATTATTGACAATTGGCTATAAATCTATGTATATTATACGTCCATCGCATATATTGAAGATGTGATGATGTCGTCATCAATGAAGATGTGCCTCCATCCAGAAAATAATTATAAATGAAAATTGAAAATAATTGACAATATTTTACAAAAAAAATACAGGTTTCAATAAAAGACTGTTTTTTTTTCAGATTGGTCTAGAGCAGAGGTTCCTTCAAGTTGTATCGTCAATGTTAGTGGTTACATTTTGGTTATCTGTAATACTCGTGATATACTTTATTTTGTTTATTTATTAAATTGTATATATATTTATATTTATTATAACAAAAAAAAAATGCATTTATGTAATGAATGTTTCTATGATAATTTGTTTGTATTGTTAATCTTAATTTTAATTATTAATTCATTAACGTTTTATTAGATAGTTAATTAACTGTGCCAGAAAAATAATTAAGTCTATAACAGTATTAAAATTTCGCCTTGTTAGCTGATAAATCCATGTATTATTTGACGATTCCCTAAATTGTTATTATTTTGAAAGATAATATATCAAGACAATAATGTCAGACGACAAATAATTGTTATTGAACATATGTTATTCAGGACTAGAACACATCTTTAAAGAAATATATCCGTAATGGCGTTTGTTAATTATTTTATATATATATAATATATCGATTTAAATGTGTCTGTATTATGCGTGGTGAAGCGAAAAGAAATGTCATTTTTTTTATATGTAATTCAAATCTTAATTTCGATAAGTAATTCTTCTTATTTTTTTTAGCAGCTTTTAAAGAAAATATATCAAAGATGAAGTTATTTTCGAATTATAAAAATAATTCTTCTCGAATCTCTAAGGATCATAATCATTTTTGTTCTTCTTGATTTTGGCTCTCCTGGATCCTCTGTATTCCGCGTCTTGCATCGCAGTTACTACGATGAAGCCCGTGGTGGTCTTCACTAGGTCCCTCCAGCGGATGGGCGCCCTGCCCTTTCCCCTGCTTCCTTATATGTTTCCAAGTGAGACGAGCTTCTCCAGGCTGCCATTAGATAAGGGCTATACAATATTATATAGCCTTATCCACAGCTACTTCTACTTCATCGACCAACTTCAATGGCATGCCCACAAGGGTCTGTGTTGGGACCTTTATTGTGGAATCTCCTCTGTGGCGATCTTCTTAAAATTGTTATACCGACAGGATACCGATTTGATTGTCAAGGTTGGTGATATCGTTCTTAAAGCTATTTTAGAATGCAGAACCAAGCCAGCACGGTGGCAGTGGCAGCACGTGAAAGCCAGACCATACGGAAACTGACTCAGTAAATGAGCAATAGGACTACCTCAACCTGTCGAGGTGATAGCAATGACCATCGCACTTCGCCTTAACTTAATTCTCAATGTGTTAATTTACAGGAAAGGAAGTGTCAACTCCCACCCCCTCCGTCATCTTCGCATCAGGCTATCATTATGTGAAGAACAGAGAGATAACTGAGGCAGTCGTATGGTTTTCCCCAAGTACAGACTCGCTCACTGGATCCCCCGAAGATGGACTCCAATCCGGGGAGTCTCACTAGGTTAGCACTAGGCTAATTGCCTAGGTCGGTACTAACATCTAGTACCACGAGGAGGTGGATCTATCTGCTAGTTCCAAAGGGCGGACGGAATTGTAGCTGGTTCTTCTCTGACTTTTGGGTCAGTCAAATCCTGACTGGCTACGATAATTTCAAGGCTAAGCTCGAAGAGTTTAGCCTAGTAGCATCTTCACTGCTACTAGGCTAAACTGGAACTGTTTCGGACAGGTCTAACACAGCTTCATCTTGGGTACTAAAAAGTCAAGGTTATCGTTTCTTCTAGCAAGATGTTTAAAGTATTAAAGAATCCTTTTGATGTGGTTGAAAGTCGGCCATCTTAATCGCTTCCCATTTCTTTCGGGACAGACACTTTTGTGCGTTTAGTGGTACAGTGGTATTTTTGGATATCCTCTGTTTTTCCAGACTGTCGATAGCTTTGACATCGCATTTTTGGCCATCCATATTCGCCTTCTTATTTGTGGCTCACAATTTCCGTTACTCGTAAGTGGAGATTCGGGATATATAAATTCTTCAATCCTAGTCCGGAAAGTTAGCGGATTTTGATCAGCTCGATTTTAGTAATATTGATCTCGACTCTTAGTTTTTTACCTTTACAGACAACCTTTTTGCCTAGTTCGGCCATTTTTTCTTCGTCGGCGACAGCATATTTCTCATAATATTCTCCCCATATAAGCTAAATAAGTCTGGGGAGAGTATAGAGTCCTGTAAAAGAGAACAAAAAACTTTAAAACTTGGGTCGCCAATAGGTCACGGTCACGGTCACGGATTGGAGAAAAATATAGTTTAAATTGTTAAATTTATGTATAAGGCCAACATCTCAACACTAATCGTTTTCAAAATTCGGTATATTTCGAGCCTAATATTGTAGATCATAGATCTAATAAATCGATCGATGAAACGACAATGCGGCTCAGTCAAAATCGACGCGACAATTCCGCCCTAACAATCTAGCATCCCTTTCATGATTTGAATTTATAGTAGAAATGCAAGAGTACCTACTTTGTCATTCTTATATAAGTTCTTTATTTATAGTTTTAATCCTTAAATGCATGATGTTGCAGATCTGCAACAAAATATTTTCGAGCCTATAACTCATTTAATGACTTTCTTCTCGCTTTACGTTATAATCAAATAATAATTGATTTGTTTCTCATAATAGATTTTGGACCACTGAATGAATGATTAATTGTTCATTGTTTAAATAGAGAGAATATATGATACAGTCCAATAAATTAACGTCCGCTGTTTATAGCTATCGCCAACTCGATCAGAAGCGCTTAGATATTGTGTCTTAGAAATATAGAAACATAGATATGTACTAGCGTGGCTAGTGAAATATATTTTCAGTCGAATTGTAAACCTATCGTGAATACTTGAGGCTATCAAATGTGTTTTTTATATAGATAACGTTGATTTTATTGACAATTGTTGAAATAAGTACGAACGGGATGCATATCATTTTTTTATATATATGTAAAGTGGGGGATAAAATTCATAACACCATAAAAAAGTTTTAGACAAATATTAGATAAGTATCGAGAGTCATACAAAATATTTAATGAACACAATTTATACTGTTATACAACAAAAAAAATATATACTTATTATTATTATGTATGTGTATAAATTTAATCATCTGAGGTCACTGTGAGCGTGATACGAGAGAGATTGTTTTTTCAGGTGCTTGCGAATATTATTCCTATTTAATTTTATGAATGGTGTTTATTTCTAGCTCCGTCCATTCATAAAACAATGGTACTTATGCACTCTATTTATATAGATTATATAGTGTTTGGGAGGTTTGCACGATACATCGTGTCATAAATCGACAGATGCCTTTGTATTTAATTCACCAATTTTACATTAATCAATTAATTTTTATAGGATCTATGTATATTATATGAAATAGTGTTATACGAAAAATCACATTTATTGTATATGTTAAGGGGACCGGAAAGTAATCAAAATATTTTTTTGCTGGCGAAAATCATTTACAAGTGCGTTTTCACTTCTCCAATATTTTTTTTACCTCTTAATGTACGCTCTAGCTATCTGAAAAGGTGTAAATCCGACGATGCAAGATCCGGTGGCATGGATGGGTTGAAAGTTCATAGTTTATAATTCCAGAAAAATCCCACCACACACAAACAAGGACCTTCTTTATTGTTATAGATGGTCGATGGGTCGGAAGAGGTACTTCTCCGGAAGAAAGCCATTGTATTTTTCGTACAGGATTATTGTATAGCACCCATTTCTCATCTCCAATTACAATTCGCCGCAAAAATGGATCGGCTTCATACCAAGACAAAAGAGACGCGCAGAGTCAATTCATGAGTGACCTAAATTCCTTGCCTGTATTATTTTCCTATGCGACGAAGATAGTCCTGAAATGTACAGCCAATCTTCAATGATAATTCCTCAATTATTTGACAAGGATCTGAATCCACCGTCGCCTTCAGGATATCATCATCTAATTTTTGGGGTTGTTCTTTTCGTGCGACATCTTTGAGATTCCTATTTATATTTTTAAATTAAAAACGCAATGATAAAACTAACGTGTTCCCTCATCGAAGATATTTTGATTACTTTTCGGTCCCCCTAATATTATTAGGTCTACCGGTAACATTTATTCGATTTTTAATTAAAAGAAAATAATGCGTTTATAAATACTTACTGTACAATCTAATTCTCACTGTTACTAACGGACCCTTCCCAGAGCGGTGGTAATTTTTTGATCACATTTCTGTTATTTTATTTATATTTTTTATCTATTTATTTATTCTCTTTTTAAAAAATGTATGGAAAGGGGGATATTGATCAAATGATGGAATGTATAGTGGACGCGACAGAATTTTGCAGCTTAGTCCTGCAATTTTCTTAGGGTATCACCAAAACAGCATTTGGCTCTAACACTACTTTAAAAATGTCTTAGCTTAAGTATTCATTAATTTTACACTACTTATACAGTCAAACCTTGTGCGATTTTTTTTGTAAGATTTTTTTGTGCGTTTTATTAAAAAAATGGGAAAAAAAATATTGTGACAACTAATTACATATGCATTGCACTATATCAGTGATAATGAACCTTTTTGAGAAGTGGGTCAAATTTTTGATTATTTTTTTAATACTAGCCCGTGGGTCAAGTCATCGGCGTCACTTGGAAAGGGAGAGGAGGGTTATTGGATTTTCATTTCCAAATCGTTGGTGAAGATGTCAAGATTCGTCATAAATATTTTATTACATTCAAACGTCATTATTACAGTTGATCCAATTCGCTGTATACAGTATATTAAAACTATTGTATTTTTAAAAACATATAAAAATAAACTACCCCTGTACTTTTAGGAATATTTATTTCAAAGCAAAAATTTAGGGTAAATTTATTAGTTTTTCTATTTAGATGTATTTTTTTTATACGGTTCCTATCCATCGCACAAAAACAGGTTTGACTGTATGACATTAACTAACTAATCACCCAAAATGGACCTGGTCTCTAACAATTTTTTTACTGGCATAACCCCGGTGTGCCCTGGGAAGGAAAACCCTTAACTGATGGCAGATAAGCGATCTATTTTCTCGAAAGCTTCGCTCCTCTTGCTTTTTCCTAGGGCTCCCTCGTTTTGGGAGGGATTTTCCCATGATGAAATATTTGTTTTTGCGTAATCAGGTCAATACTCTACGCCTAGAGAAAATGATAATGATTACCGGGACAAACCCTCTCCTACTTTCCTGGACACAGTCAGGAGGGTTAAATCGGACACCAAGAGTGCTAGAAGATACACGTCCAATGCCAGAAATGACTTGACAGGGAAAATTCTTTACAATAAACTGCAAACCGAGGTTTGGACACGAAAGAGTCCTTGCGTCACGTGTGAGACTCATGCTCTTTTGGCTTCGACTTTCATTCCAGGGTCTGGTTAGGTCGTTTCAAAGTGTTTCGAAACCAGATTTTTCACTAGCTATCTCGTATAAAGAGGTTCTTTTTTATTCCAAGCAACGTTAAGGTAAAATTTCCGAATATAATTCGTTGTGTTGGGTTTAGTTGAGAACTTTTTCGTATTCTGTCGAAAAATCTTTTATTTTGAATTCAATGTCGTCAGTTGCGCTCCAAGGGTATCTCGCGCCTGTGTGCAGAACTTCAAATATCGCCCTTGTACGTCTCGTCTGCTTGAAAATCACTTGTTGTTGTATATTATTTATTGTCGATTTTAAGAAATGTAATTAATTTTTATCAAATTATTATTTTATGTTTTAAAAATTTACCCTCTCGGCACCTGTGTGCGCCGCACAATCTAGCCCTATGGAAGGTGGTCCACTGAATGCCGTATTATAATAAACGTGTTTATGCGATCGAATCTCATTAAATACTGGGATTATGAGATTATTGTGTCAGTAAAGTCAAAAGAGCGCATATATAGAAATAAATATAATGGTAAAAAGTCGCAGTCATATGTTATAAACGAGTTTAAACTTACGATGATATTATCGGTAGACCTAATACTTATCTGAATACGGAAAAGTGTAATAGTATTAAATTCGAAGTGTTCCGAAGTTTTTAACTGCGATAGTTGGCATATTTAAATTTTTAGATGAGAATTTACATAGTTTTTCCTTTTCGATTGTCCAAACACGACAGTGTACACATAGCGATTTGCCTTAATATATTTTTCGAAATCTTCAACAACCGAATAAATCATATGTGTGTGTTTAGATGGACACTGAAACGTGTGTGTTAAGTTTTGGTTATGTAAATTACATAAATATATATATATAAAATATATAGAATAATTCAAATAGAAATGTGTGCTTTATATTTGTATAGAAGTGTTGATATCTAAGATACAATATGATATATAATTATTAGGTAATTGTAATTGTTTGTAGCCAATATTTGGCTTTTTTAAAATATATGGAAAGCATAGATATATAGCTTCATTTGTATGTCGTATTGTTGTAGAAACGGAAGGCTCACTGTGATTATCGTAAATAAATATTATGATTTATTACAATACGGCTGATATTTTATTCATATTAATAAGATTTGTTTTCGTATACATATTTGCGAATGTCCTTCTTCAGTTCCTTGTTTGGAGTTATTTCTTTGCTGAACAGCGGCTGATTGGTCATGGGAGATATATATTTACCTGAAATTATTATACAATTAATAATTAAACATAATAATAAATTACAGTTGGCTCCCTTCTATAACAAAGAAATCGGAACCGCGTTATAGAAACTAAAGGCACTTATGTCTAATTTTAAAAGAGGATTTTTTAATTTTATTCTGTATATTGAACGACATCAATACATCGATATTTTTTTCAATGCATTGCACACATCTTTCTATTCTTTTGTACTCAGGATGAATCTGTGTATAAAAGAACACCCACACAGCGTATATCAGCTTGGGTCTAGTTAAATCGGTGCATCAAAGCAGTTTTATCTTGAAACTTGTCATTTTAAAATTAAATTAAAATTGTTCCAGAAAAGAGAGAATGGAGAGGGATAGTAACAATGCACAACTCTCCGAAAGTCGATGCAAAGCGAGCAAATACTTTGTACCAAATGACATAGCTGACCAGGTCTGTGTGTCCAATTGGCCCCTCCACTGAGAGACATGTACAAGAAATCGCGTCGGACACCGTGGAGTGGGAACAGGACCACATAACGTGACTATAATCCTAGAATTAACTGACCCAAATGTCAGGAAAGAACCAGATACGATTTATCCTGGCTCTAATATCAAGAAAGAAGAGATAGATAGCCCGTCCTTTGGGGAAGGAATCCCACCTCTCCTGCCACTACCCAAGAGCCATTGGCGGGATTCGCGGACGCCCGACTTTAGGTGTTCCAAAGATTTGCCCCAGAGTGGTGCCCCTTCTTCCCGCTCCGTCCGCAACCACAAAACCAAAATCGCCCAACCACCAACTACATCCCCCAAACCACCAACCCCAACCAAAACCCATGGTTCCCCCCAAACCCGCCCTCCATCAACAACAACAACGTTAATACTGGCTCTACGGATAGGCACGCCAAACTCTCGTCCAACGGAGGCCAGGACTTCGGCCAACCAGGGAAAAGAAGAACCCTGAAGTGGTCGGGAGTGACCACACACCACGCCCTGCGGGTACTAGGCCACATGAGGCCATGTTTATCAGTGACGAAGCGTGGAGTCGATTTCCTTCCCGCTCTTCTCCAGCCCAGCATCACAAAGTTGCGATAGGGCCAAATTGTGCGGGATTACCACTTCCGCACACTCTATCGCTTACTCTAAAGCCCGGAAAGTTCCCGCGTGCCCCGCCATAGCTAACATGTCTTCAAATGTTTCACCAGCAACAAGACTACAGGCTTTCCACCAGACTATGCTATTAGCCCCCTTCATCATCTAGACAGCTGAGAGATCGACTGGGAGTCAATTGCTCCTCCAAGGCAACGGGTGAAAACAGAGCATTCCGTCGCCGAGGAGGAACCCAAGGCACATCACCCGTCGGGGGGAACCACTCCCGTCGGGTGTGGACTCTCACCATGATTCTCTGTTAGTTTCGGAGAACGGATAAACCGTAGTGACCTGCCTGGCATGCTGACTCGCGGGTGCTGCCCGGAGCACAGTCTGCTCTAGGAGACGTCCCCACTAGCTCCCGTTCTCCTATTCAACATCTAGCACCACAAGGAGGTCAGAAGGGATCACTCTCTAGATCAACAACAACAACATAAAGACTGGCTCTACAGATGAGCACGCCAAACTCACGTTCATGGAGGCGCACACTTCGGTTAACCAGGAGAAAGGAGGACCCCATGGTGGTCGGGAGCAACCACACACTACGCCCTACGAGTACTGAGCCATATGAGGCCCTGTTTATCAGTGACGAAGCGTGCAGTCGATTAGCTTTAATTAAGACCCACTACACACGAATCGGACGCAAGTCAAAAACAAGTCGCGATGTTTCGTGACCACGCCTACGTGCAGGATTGGGGGTCCATGGAGGCGTCGACTGAGACCAAACAAGTTCTGACTCGATGTTTTTTCTCCCTCGCTACCAAGTATAACAAGATAATCGTGTGAATGGCGTCTATCGTGGAGCGTCCCGGCATAAATCCAAATTGTCGATGCGGTATTTCTCTCCAGCACTGTCAGCCAAGAGAGTGATTGGGCTAAAGGCCTTAAGGTCGGAGAGAGGTTTATCGCATTTCGCTTTAGGTACGCACGTTAAAAGTTCGAGTTTCCAACAATCGTAGAAGACAACGTTTTCAAAACATAGCTCGTACAACCTATTGAGTACGAATTTAGAACTGACCCAGACCTTTCCCAATATGATGTTGTCCATGCGATCGAAACCCGACGCTATGCCCAGACGAAGATCTTGGACAGCGATTGCAAAGGCTACGTTACCACAGCGCAGTACAACCAGACCTCCAGACCTTCTACTAGCCAATGTGATCATTGGGAGCCTGTCTTTGGGACTTTATTGAAGGTTTTAATATATATTATAAAGTGCAAATACCTCCGCTTAAGAACCACTCGTTTATAGCGCGTCGTTCGTACGTGAATCCATCCGAGCATTTAACAGGATCTCTCATAATATCGTGTGTTATGGGACAAAGGAATCGATGAGGTGCATCGTTGGTGTTTATCAGCTCGTGCTGTGCAGATTGCGGACGTCTCAGCCATCTGATCTCATCGACGATGTACTTCATGACGTCGTCGTTGCTTAGAGCATCTGAAAAATAATACATATAGTACGTATTTCAATATTTATTTAATTAATTGTTTGTATACCGAGTTGAAGCATTTCGAAAAGCTCGTTTTCGGTAGAGATCAGCAATTGTTTTCCGGTCAGATTGTTCGTGTGCACTCTTATCAGCAATTTATTCAGCACAGGTGAATTTTCAATCTGAAAAGTGTCCTTCAGCCACTGCAGTATGTCGCCGGACATCCACTCGTTTATTCCCTTTGTGTTGCATCGAATCAATTTGACCAGATCCGAGTCGTACACCTGCGAATGCAATTAATTTTGCATGAGACGTTAAATCAATAGGATTGATTTGTAATATGTATTCTTACCAATTGTTGGGGTAGCGTCCAGAATGTTATTTCCCCTTCGAGTGTTCCAGTAGCTAATAGTTCGCAGTTTCTGCTGAAGGAACAGCTGGCCACCAATGCATTGTGCTCTAGCACGTGAAGACATTGCCCGGAGTACACAGACCATATCCTGTTTCATAATAAAAAAATATGTTTACTTGTATGTAAATAATAAATTGTGGTGTACGACAATTAAGCGCTGATGATTCCGTCCCGCCAATCGCGAAGAGCGATGATTGCGCCCCCGACCCACGTACTCCGCGAAGATATTATTGTATTCACTACCGCCTTGTTGTAAGTCAAGAAAAAATGCGAGTGAGAAAAAGTATCGTGCTATGCAAGTGGTGAAATCACATGCGGGAGAGTGGCTCAGTCGCGGTAGAACGTCGTCGAGTTCGCACGTCGCTTACGGCTCATATTGATTAGTAAAAAAATCCACAATATCGACAAAGTTATAAAGCATGTCATGAATAACTATTTTTATTCTTAAATAAATCTATTAATTAAACTTGTCAAGGTATTGTCGAAGAATTTATCAATATTTTGACTTGAAATGTTTGGGGTCAACAACAACATTTTAACCACTGACCAATAGTACGAGATTCCTTAAATAATACATCTATAATAAATTACCTTGCTTGCATATCAGTGGATGTTGTACAGACAAGATCACTGCGCGTTGGAGGAAATCTTATGCAAGTCAAGCTGCTGCCGTGTCCTGACAAGACTCGCCACTCCATACATGTAATGCGATTAATAATCTCTCCATCCTATTCAAAATCAAATTTTATTAATATATTTATTTATTCAGTATTATTAAAATACAATCCGTGGTTGGCATTATAGAGTGATCCAATTCGCCAACCATGGATAACAAACATATACATAGTAAAAAAAAGTTAGAAGACAGTATGGGGATTGGCGAGGTTTTTTTGAACGGCCCTTGCTACGGTAAGGCTAATTGCTCAGCCTACCTTTGAGGGGCTATTATAGCGACAAAACGGTAATAATATACCAACACTCTTTGTTTCTAGATCTCGCCAAAGCAGGCTATGGAATAAGGTCAATGGAGGCGATTCTCGCTCCGACTTGGCCGTCATAGACCCTGAAGGTCCTGAAAGCAGGGTCAGTCTGACCGCACCAAACAACCTGTTTCTCGCGGTGTCAAACTCCGGACCACAAAAGTTGCAGCGCGGATCTTCCCTAAGTCTAAGTTCGCATAATTTTGAATTAAACGTACCATGTCCATGCCTGGACATCTGGGAAGAACCAGTACCCGACGCGGCCCGTCGGCTCCTGCGACCAACGCCTTGGCCATGTGTTCACAGCCGTACGGTAGATGGCTGCTCTATGCGTAAACCAGTTCTGGGAGCTGTCCACAGATGGGGAGATAGTCACATCGCCAATGAGGGCCTCAAACCCTCTTGTATTTAGCCATAGTGTAGAACGAACCTGAAGCTCTAAGTACAGGGGCAGCACTCCGGCCAGGATGGCAAGAGCCACCGTGGACGAGGTCCTATACGCTCTGGTGAGCATCAGCAGTGGTAATCTCTGGCCTGAGAGAAGGCGTCGGCGAATTGTTAATATGCTAGCCCTATGGGCCCAGAAGTTGGCGACATATGTGACGATGGGGATGAATATTAATAGCACTTCTTTATTCAGAATTTGATACCCCAGTTGGCACCAACGACCCTGCTGAAGCAGCCGATGGCGTGTTTCGCCTTTTACAGTATTTCAGAGCATTTCAAGATTAGTATCCAAGGTAATCCCAAGGTATCGCCCAAAGCCGTGGATAAGGAAGTTGTAGTCACGAGTAATTCCAATGCACAGGGGCCGCTTATGAGCACGCCAAAGCATTTGTTGGGCGCAAATTTAGGCCTCAAGAACTGATGCTATGTAGTATGTCATTTGCACGGTTTTTCAGTCGATATCGAGTGTCGCCACCAGCGAGCACGAGGATGTCATCATCGTAGCCGATCAGTTCACAGTTAGCCGGTAGAGTAATTCGCAGCACCCCGTGGAAGAGTACATTCCCCAAGATTGGACCGAGAATGGAGCCCTGTGGGCATCCCATAGTAATAGGAGAGGAGACTATTTCATTCCCAGCATCCATCACAATTGCTCTGTCAGATAAATAACTACAGATAATAGCATATGGATCCGAAGGTATTTTCTTCTCCTTCATTCTGGCGAGTATCCAGCACAGAGATGTCCAGCATAATTAAAGGAACATATTTGCAGGTAGAATTGCATGTAAAGGTTCGAACTGCTTGCAATGCATCCTGTGTGGATCAAGCAGGCCTGAAGCCGAATTGGCGTTCGGAGAGGGACGCATTCTCTTAAAGGTATCGCTCAAGACGTTTGGCAACCACCCTTTCAAGCAGCTTGCCCATAACAGGGAGAAACGTGATTGGGCGGTATGCTTTAGGGTCGGTCAGGGACTTGTCACCGTCGTTAGGGATTACGACAAGTTTCCCTAATTTCCAACACTTGGGGAAGCAGCCTCCTTTAAAGCACCTGTTAAACAGGTCTGTGACAGTTGGCTCGATCACCGGCTAGATGCCTTTTATAATTCCGTATGTGAGGCAGTTGTATCCGGGAGCCTTCTTTGGTTTGAGGCTTTTAACGTGAAACGTGTCTATTTTAGAAATAAGTGTGGTCGATCTTATCAAACGCCTTTTCGAAGTCATTATAGATAACGTCGCCATGAACCCCCTTATCCAATGACTTAGACACATAGTTTTAAAAGCTAAGCAAACCAGTGACTGTTGAGCGTTCAGGTCGAAATCCATGCTGTTCATCAACGAGTCTGATCATCACCATCGCGAAAAGCTTAGCAAGCTAATAATAAATAAAACAAATAATAATCCTACCCTAGGAATTAATATCTTCCATATTCTAGCGCAGGAATCGTTACCGCAGGTTGCCAATAAATGGCACACGATATCGTCAGACACCTGAAGCGGCAAATCATTGTGATGAGATGCAAAATCGATGCTTTGCACACCTGCAATCAAGAGCAATAATTCGATATATCAAATCCAATAGTGCACAAAAGAATTGAGAACGAACAATAGGACAATACATGGAACTAACGATGTTACCCAGATCGTGTGCATTGTCCTGAACGTACACGGCTTCAGATTTGAAAGCGACGTTCTTGTCCTTTGGTATTTCGTACAGCCTGAAATCGCCATTGTGGGAGGCTGAACACGCCAGTCTACCGTCGGGAGAACAGGCGCAGCTTGTTGCAGCTTCAGCGTGTTCAGGATAAGTGCTGAAAAAATGTCGCGAATTATTAATAAGGTTTGATAAAAAAAAACGCAGGATTATTTATTTTGGCGTGTCGTATAAGTTAATTGTCACAGCTTTGTTGTATTGGTGCGCATGTCACTGACGTATCTTGACATCAGTTGATGGTGATATTCAAATTCCAGAGAAGAGAAATGCGAAATGTAGTCAAAAAATGATGATGATGTCGTTTATTTTTCAACTCGAGTAGAAAATATAAACCAGCGGGGCATATACAGATCTGCCCCAAACAGAGCTTTACGTAAGCTTTTAGTAATACCGAACTTTTCTCTATACTACCATTACCTAGCCAAACAACAACACTTGTTCCTGTCAAAGCTAGCGACCACGTGACCAGGGCGGATACAATAATGCCCAAACATATACGAATACGATTCTGTTTTTTTATTAGGAGAAATGTGTCTCTGGGGCAGTGCCCCGGTTGCCCCTAAAGATGAGGCGCCCCTAGTGATAATTATCATTTAGCTTATATCAAGCATTTTTTTTAATATTGTAACGATGAGACATCAAATATAGTTGAATTTTGACCAAAAGTTCTGGTAACGAGTTCGTAGAGTCACTAAGAAGTACTACCTGTTGGTTTTACGCCCAATTCGTGAAGTAATCTGAATAAAACACCTAGATCTGTGGCGAAATCTCACCACGATTTGTGCTTTAGCACTAAGCAACCGTTGTGAATTTTCTGCTACTTATCTTTATTCCCCAGAATAATAAAAAAAACACTAAAAACAAGGTTCTGCCAACTTAATAATTCAGTTAAAGAATTTCCGAAGGAAACAAAATTAATCCCGAAAATTCATAAGTAACGAAAATTGTCCGGGATCCTAGGATTGGATTCCCTATTCCTTGCTAAAAAATCTAAGACAGTGGTTTTAGAGAGATGCCACCCCAGAATAAAGGTGACCTCCATGACCGCGAACGTCCGACAGCGGACACAACACTAAAGACGAAAAAGAAGTACAAAAAATCACTCAATCGATTTAGCATTAAAAAAAAAATATATACCAAAATGATTTGCGTAACTCCCTATCTACGTTTTCCTCCTTGTTCTAACGTTTTTTTGTGAATCCCTTCTATAATGAAGAAATCAAGACCATGTTAGAAACCTAAGGCAGCCATACAAAATTTAGAAAGAGAGATTTTGACCACGGTATAGCAGGGAGCGTTATTGAAGGGTTTAATGTAATATATTTTAATTTGTTACATACATAATCGGCGATGCGGAGAGCGGATTCAACGACCATAGAGCAGATGATCCATCGTCATAAGCAGCCATCAAATGTCCGTAATTATTGCATCTGATGCATTTAACACTGGCCGAAGACCTTACCAGCGTGTGCATCGACCGAGTATCATTCTGCAAACCATGCACGATTATTATTCATAATTCATTTAAAATATTAATAATAAATTGCCCACTTGTTTGATTTTCCACAGTGCGATATTTCCATCCAAAGAACACGATGCTAGCAATGATGGATTAACAAATGTCACGTTATTCACTTGATAACGATGATGTCCCAATGGAGAGTGATCCACCTCTGCAAACACACCATCGGCTCCTTGCTTTACCAATCGAACGCTCTTGTCCCTGAAAATATTTTTATATTATTAAAAAATATGAATATACAGTTAACCCTTCTATATCATTCAGATAGGGACTACGTTGTAGAAAAAAAACGCAATAGAAAGTTAGACACCCATACAAAATTTGGGGTTAGGTTCTTTTAATTGTATTTTGTGATTTTAAGGAAATTTGACTCATCTTTATATTATTATTGACTTTTCGCGTGTTTAGTTGTTTTTTTACTGGATAACAATAGCTCGTGCCTATAGGCGCGAGAGGATATTGACCAAGCTGACAAAAACGTCTTTACACGGACCAAAAGTGTTAAAAAATGATGGGAATTATTTTTTAGGTTCCTCTAATAATTCTCAATAAATACCCGCTTCCAGTTGCAAGACATCCGTCTATGCCGAATTCCAAAGAATTAACCACAGCCGTGTGTAATTTTTCAATTTTCTGCTTTACAATCACTTCAGTATCATCAGAATCGCCTCTCATCAACATGATATTATCTTCATGAACACTCGAAATACCCTAAATTAATTTTATTATATAAATTAATTATATATACAACCATATTTATAAACGTATTAATATTACTCTAAGATCACCAGATCCATAATGGCTCAGTAAAACACAAGGAGCAGTCATTTCAGTATCAACAGTCAAACTACCACCAGTTAAATCCCATATCTTAATAAACTTATCGTTGGATCCTAAAATATTATATAAATTATAATTATTCATATATAATAATTGTAATAAATACGGATAATTTGTGTACCTGAACAAAGCATAGATCCATTACGAGAGAAGCTGACACAATTCACATAACGATCGTGTGTATCCAAATGGTGAAGACATTTTCCGGCCATGTCCCATAATTTAATGGTCTTGTCCAAAGAGGAACTGGCCATCATTGTGTTCTGTTGATTGTACCTGTAATCAAATTTTATTTATAAGGAAGATGCCCATTTGTTGCATTTGAACATTGATTCTTTGCATTGTCTAGTGAAAGATCCCTCGACCTCCTTGTGGTGCTAGATGTGAGTAGGAGGAACGGGAACCAGTGGGGATGTCCCCTAGAGTAGACCGCGCTCCTTGCCAGGCAGGTCACTATGGTTTCTCCGTCCTCCGAAACTAACAGAGGGATCCTTGGCGAGAGTCCCCACCCAACGGAAGTGGTTACCACGGCGGGTGGTGCGCCTTGTGGCTCCTCCTCGGCGACGACATTCCCTGTTGTCACTCGGGAGCCGAGGAGGAGCAATTGACTCCCAGTCGAATTTCCAACTGTCTAGATGATGAAAGGGGCTAATAGCATAGTCTGATGGAAAGTCTGTAGTCTTGTTGCTGGTGAAACATTTGAAGAGACATCTTAGCTACGGCGGGGCCCGCGGGAACTTCCCGGGCTTAAGAGTAAGCGATATAGTGTGCGGAAGTGACAATCCCGCGCAATTCGGCCCTATCGCAAACCTTGTGGTGCTGGGCTGGAGAAGGGGGGAAAAGGAATCAACTGCACGCTTCGTCACTGATAAACAGGGCCTTATGCGGCCCAGTACTCGCAGGGGGTGGTGTGTGGTTCCTCCCGACCATTTCGGGGTCCTCCCTTCCCCTGGTTGACCGAAGTCCGCGCCTAATTTGGACGTGTGTTTGGCGTGCTTATCCGTAGAGCCAGTATTAATGATTCTTTGCATTATTGGGAAATATTTAATTGCCTTCCATCATGTATTGAAAAATGTCAAACAATTACATTTTCTAGATCATAGGAGCCCATCATCTTTAATTACAGACTTGGGAACGTAGCTCTTCCTAAGCAATCGTCTGTTAAAATCTGGGCGTTTTGTTTGATTCTAAGTTAAAATTTAGTCTACATGTTTCGGACGTGTGCATGAGATATTCAAGAATGTTGGGTTTTGTCTGTTTTACCTTAGTTATACGAGTGTTATATGATAAATTGGTTCGGAGTTTGCTCGAATAAGGTTCCATTATATGGACGACTTATGACGCCTCGAATTCCCTCAGATTAAAAGAAGTACAGAAGAAACTTATTAGATGTCTCTGCATGAGAGAGATTGGATTCTACTTAAGTTTATACCCCAGCACATGGTTACAGGGCTGCCTGGGGTTTGTAACCCTCGAGAAAAGATTGTCGATCTACTTGGAAAAGCACTTCTTTAAGCTGTTGGTTGGCGCAGAACCCCTTTGTATTGTGGGAGTTGCCCATAAGGGCGTCACCTCACTTCCATCAAGCTCGTTCGCGTGTGCTTTTTCTTCCGCTAAATGTGAGGACAGATTCTCTCGGAAACTCTCCAGTAACCAGAGCTATTACTCTGCTCAACCACTTGGCCGACTATGTAGATATCACATCATCATCAACATTTGCCAACCATTTGAGACACTCACTACTGAGTGTATGGGTCTTACCAGACTCTCGAATGGCAGTCGAGGCCAAAGGAACCTGGGTCTCACACGTAGTGTGAGGGCTCCTCTTTCGTGTCCATACCGCGGAAACCCAAGCCGTCTTGGTATGCGGTTTTTTTTATAAATAGTTTCCCTATCTTGGCCATTGCTGGCACTGGACGTGTATTTTTTATCCTGTTGGTATCGGATTTTACCATTCCGACTATGTCCAGGCAAGCAGAGGGGGGGGGGGTTGCCTCGGTATTCGTTTTCCTTTTCTCTAGAGGCGTTATCTCTGGCAAGCCGGGACATGCATCATCTTGATCGGTTCGAGAGAAAAGTCTTAAGGCGGATCTTCGGACCGCGTTCAGACGAGGCTAGTCCCGGATATAGAGACATGCGTTCCAATGCCGAGGTCATGGCCATGTATGGGGATATACCATTGTCCTCATACATTCGCACGCAATAGCCCGAATGGGCAGTAATAGGCTGCTCCATACTATCTTAAACTCTAGGCCTGGGGGAACCCGCCCCGTTGGGAGGCCAAGACTTCGGTGGAGAGACAGGATTGAGGCGGACGCGTCACTGTTGGGGTTTGGGCGATGAATGGAGGAGGCCCAAGACCGGCAGAGATGGCGAATGCCCTTCAGGTGGCAGGGACTCGTTTCGGGTCGGGGGCCACATAATTTAATTTTATATGAGATTTTAGAATTTCATATAACGGATTAATTAATGACGGTATTTTAACCTTTTTTGTTGTTTTATTTTTTATTACCCTAGCATATTTAACCATATCCACCTGGGTTAATCTGTAATGCTAATCACGCATTGTTTTTTGTATGAAATAAATAAATTATTATATTATTTAAAAAAAAACTGCTTACCTTACACACGTAATTGCGCTGGAATGTGCTTCTTTAATCTCAAAAAATAAACTTATCTCGGAAATATATCCTTCGCCTTTCTCTTTGGAGCCCGATTTTATGATCCATTGCTTCAAACATTGATCATTACCACCAGTCGCCAATAAATAGCTAGATCGTATCGATTTTTCTATATAAATAAAATTTAACGTTTATAATTATCCTTAGTAATTGAATCATAATAAAAATTTGATTATATTACCATCTAATCCAATTTTGTTGGAAAAATCACAGCAGAGTACGCCGAGATCGTGGGCATCATCAAGAGAAAAAAGTGCGTTTACATCATCAATGGTTGTATCGCATATTTCTAACATAATAAAAAAAAAAAAAATTTATTTTCAAATATTTGAGGTTTTAAAAGAATACCTAATTAAATAATTTAATATAATAAAAAAATACAGCATTTTATAATAATAGTTCCCATACAATCATATTCGCAGCTGTTGTCACGGGCGCGATGTTTTTGCTCGCTCGCATCCGGTGAGATGTGCCGTGTGTGAGTGACACGTGCTGTGAGAGCTCAGTCTGCGGCGAAATATCGCCGAAAGCGTTGTCATTTACGCATCATACTGATTAGATAAATAATCCAAAATATCTACCAAATTATGAAGCATATCATAACTATTATTATTCTCTGGGGTCCCTGAGAGACCCCCACCTGATGACGCGGTTGTTTTCGAGCTGCTATGATGGATGGGTCAAATCTTTATTTATAAGTTTTGGAATTAGAACAGAGATTTTCCACTTTTTTTTTATTTCGGCACACTTAAATTAAGCAGAAATTGTTTTTTGCCTTTTTCGGAATATCAGATTATTTTAATATTTGGTTAAAAATTATTAATCCCATAATTATTGATGGTTACATTTTTTCAAATTAATATTAATACGACAACAAAACGTCACCAATGCTAAAATACGTGGTTTTTTTTTCGGTATCCTCATTTTATAATTTAACCAGAGTGTTTGAGAATCCTCGACACGATGGACGGAAATAAAACAAACCGCAATTACGGCAGCACACGAAATTGCTGTAACGATATGTTAGAAGGAGACAACATATTTGTGTTGGAATGGGAGGGCATCAAAACAAACCACAGCTATTTTTATTAAAAAAAGTTGCCCAATGCATCATGTGACTTTAATAGAATTTATTAGAAGGGAAGAAGTATTGATATTCTTTTTTAATATAACTGAAATATACATATCACGGCATACAATTGATTAAAACGCTATACGTAGAAAATAGAGGTTTAAACCTTTCAACGCGGTACGCTAGACACTCATGTGCATATGAATCGGATGCACATCGCGGCGCGATTGCCATTAATGACCGCAATTTTAGCTCTAATAATAAACTAGGAAGAATTAAGTCTTGATTTAATAATAGATTTAGAAACACTGCTAATAATAAACAGAAAATCACAAGGAAAGTTAGAGAAAGCAAAAACATATATATTGAACATTATTACCTGAAACAGCATACAGCTTCATTACTCCAAGAGTGCAAGTTGTAAGTAAAAATGACGAATCAATAGTAAATGCAAGACTCTGCACAGTATCTTCATGCTGCTGTATCGTACTAAAAATATTCAACATATATTATTATATATAAATATAATATTTATATTAAAAAAAAAATGTTTACCGCACTAATGTCCTATGTCGCAAATCCCAAATGCATACTACCCCATTGTCTCCACCAGTCGCTAAATTGCAACTATCAGACGTGAACCTTTAGAATTTTTCATAGTTGTTGATTAAATATAATATAAAATCATAATTATTTATTTTATTGACATACTTGCAAACTCTCACAGAGTCTCCACTGACTTGCGGAAATTTATGAATTTTTGATCCGTTTCTAGCGCTCCATAGCACGGTATTACCATCTCGACTACACGATGCCAACATCGTTCCCTAGCAACAAATAATAATATTATTGTATATAATTAAATAAGATTATATTAGGTTGAGTCATAAAAAACTTCCGATTCAGTTAGACAGTTTCTATTGTTTGGAACCTAACCCCCTTGTCGCCCGACAAGGGGATTTTTGTATTCACTAGATTGATAAGTGACTTGTCATTCATTCGACAACTATTTAGTGTGGTGGACGTTTTAAATGTGATATTGGAACAAAATACACGCCAAACGACAAGGGATTTGACAGAGAGACTCAACACGTCACAATCTACAGTTTATCACTACCTGGAACATTTGGGGAAAGTCAGCTAGTTAGGCATATGGGTACCACATAATCTCAATGACCGAATGTCTATTGTCATAAGTCTCCCCTCACAGCATAAAATCCAACCTTTTTTGGACAGGACAATAACAGGCGATGAAAAATGGATCACCTATGAAAATATTGTCTGCAAAAGACAACCGTTGGATAAGGATCAACTACCCCTACCGGACCCTAAAGCCATTATTCATGGAAAAAAAATATTGTGTGTATGGTGCGATCGTCGAGGAATAATCCACCACGGGCTGATGAAACGAAACGATTATTGCCGATTCATACGTTCAGCAGCTGCAAAGAGTTCATGAAGAACTACTGAAAAAACGTCCTGCACTCGTCAATCAGAAAGGCGTTATCCTGTTACACGATAACGCCAGACCACACACGGCAAAAGTGACTCAAGAAAAAAATCTGGAGCTCAACTAGTCCGTTTTGCCACATGCACCCTACTCCCTAGATCAGGGATGGCGATTAGTAAAAATTATCGAAATTATCGAACCCGCTTTAATTTTCTAGATATGATTGTAAAAAGCCTTCATTTAATAAAAAATAAAACGATTTTTAATTTGCTACTAATATCACTAGATGTCACCACATCTTTAAAGAGCTAGAGTGTGATTAGGGCTGGAGGAATAATATATGTAGTTAAAGTAGCGATCGGTCAGTGGCTCGCGTACATCATTGTATATAATCGTATTTATTATTGTTTAATTACTCAACCAATGTGACCTGCCACATAGATTTAATAAAAAAATATCAAATTTGAAAAAAGACACTTAGGAAAAAAGTTTGCCATCCCTGCCCTAGATCTTGCTCCTACGGACTACCACCTTTTCTGTTCCTTACAGATATTTTTTTAATAGAAATACTTTCATTATATTTAACAATGGTGAATACATAACAGATTAATATAATTTTGTATTTTTTTTAAAACAAACTAAATGTATGTTATTAAGTTAGTTATTTATGACTCAATCTAATAATAATATAATCATACTTGCGGAGAGAATGACAGGTGTGTGATTCCATATTTATGTTCTTTGAGCGGAGAAAATGACACTTCGACATATCCCAGTCCGGTTTTCCATTCCCAAATACGCACTGTTTTATCCCTGAAATTAAATATAGATAGTTTACAATGTCAATAATAATATTTTCAAATAACAACTTACGAAGATCCTGTTGCAAATATGCAATCAGATGAAAAATCGCACGTCGTCACATCGCTCGTGTGTCCTTTTAGTGTTTGCAATTCTTTTACGGCTTCATCCATCACTTTATGCACCTGAAATATTATGGTTAAGTTTCTTAACTCTTACTACGTGCGTTTCAGTTAGATTTTCATGTGGAAATGATGTATAGACGGTTACTACGCTGTATTTTTATACGTAGAATGAATCGATTATTTTATTAGATACATCGTGTTTCATAATACGTTTTATTAAATCATATAATAAATATTGTACAACAGAGCAAACAGGGGCACGCCGACCAGATGGAAAAATTGTGCGGCGCACACAGGCGCCACGGCTTCAAGAGGGAAAATTTAAATATATTCAATAATAATTTAGTAAAATTAATTACATTTCTTAAAATTGACATTAAATTATGTATAAATATTATATGTTTAAGCATAAATGACGTTTCGAGGGCTATAGTTAAAGATCTGCACACAGGAGCCGGATACTCTCGGCACACTAATGAGTGCAAAAAAATTAACCCTTTGGTTGCTGAAATCCGATATATCGGATTTTTCTACATTAGCGAGAATTGCCGGATCCGACGGATCTGAAATCGTAGTGTCCAATACATTTTTAACCGTCTGTAGGGTAATTGCTTCAGGGGTATATAACATTTTTAAACAACACGTACCACGCATAAAACGCCACCGCTACTATATATTTATAAATTAAACAACACATTTTGAATTTTCAATAATTAATTTAAAAATCGTGGCATTTCTGTAATAATAATTCCAGAATGGCAATCAAAATGTTAAAAACATTTTTTACCAAAACGGAATCAAGCGTTCCGATATACAGTAAACCCTGCTATACCACGGTTTTCTATAACAAGTAAAATTATGTATATCCTAACTATGAATATAATGCATTTCAATGCCGTTTGATTGACAATGACATTGAACAAGGTCATTTAAAATATGCGAATGAAAAAATTTTCGATGTATTGATTTCGTTCAATTAATAAAATTAAATTAAAAAAGCCTCTTCCCAATTTTGAGTAGGTAGGTGCATTGTCTTCTATAACGAGCTTCTATAATATGGTCCAGATCTCTTCGTTATAGAAGGGTTGACTGTACACATTTAGATTTAAGACCAAAAAGTTTTTTAATGAAAAGGAATTTAAAAACTACATGAAAGATGGGAAACAGTTTTTTATTAATAATGGAAACTATGTTTTATAATAATATGTAAAATATCATTTTTTTATTTTATTATACTACATTCATGATGAGATTGCAGTGCCTTCCTGTTTTTTTCAAAAAAAAAAATTAACCTTATATTTTTTCTAGTACAGTGAGGTCGAACCGAGAAAATAATAAGTATTATGATAAAGAAAAAGTCAAAATATAGTCGAAAACGTTTGCGGTGTCGTTTATTTTTCGAATCGAGTAGAAAATTTGGCCAGCGGGGCATATACAGGTCTGCCCCAAACAGAACTTTACGCAGCAAACGAAAAGCGACCTTCTGTGTAGGGTAATACGAATCTTTTGTCTTTACTTCTACTGACTGACATACAACAACACTCATTCGCGTCGAATCAATAGCTAAACTGCGGCTAGCGACCACGTGTCCAGGGCATATAGAGGCCTGCCCCGAACAGACTTACGCAGCAAACAAAAACCGACCTTCTGTTTACGGTAATACGGAACTTTTCTCCACAAAAAACACTCGTTCGCGTCAAAGCTAGCGACCACATGATCAGGGCAGATACAAGAATGCCCAAACACATAGGATTACGCTTCCGTTCGCATATTTCAACTAATTTTATTTTTTTATTAGGAGAAATGTGTGTGGGGCAGTGCCTCTGACTGTTCCTTGAGCCGTCCCTGCATTAATGAATTTAGAATTAATTCTAATGTTTTCATTTAAAAAAATATAACGATATTAGAATTGAGGAGTGAGTTAAAAAAATAAGCAATGTTTATTTGAAGGAGTCAACTTAGGATAAGAACAATTATGATGAATCAAAATTACCTAAAATCACGTATTATTAAATATATTTTTTTTATAAATACAGATAACACAGATAATATGATTCATGACAATTGTTTTATATTAATCAGATGCATGAATCATAAAATATTGTAGAAACAAAACAAAAACAGCATTTGAACCGTCGATTGATATATTGTATTATATTTTGGAACAACGTGTACTTTTAATATTTTGGTCGATATTTAAATAGGGTGCGACCTCGACATTGTATCTGAGGGAAATTTTCCATATGACACGTAGACACCTGACCACGCAATTTTCTGCATAAAACATATTAATCATGTGAAAGAGCGTATGGCAATCGATTGATGTCGAGTCATGATGATGCATCTATTGGATAACTCTTTAATATGCATTCGGATATCTTTTATCATTTCATATCAACCATAACGCGTAATAATAGACTACTGTTTCAACATTAAATATTAATTTTATAAACTATAATCGATCACGAGAATGTCACCTTCTGAATCGATCGATAATCCTATCTATATATATGCACACTGTGCTGAATTGGTAAAATCAATGATAGTTACAGAAAAATGTGATCATTTGTGCACAGAAGGTGACATTCTCGTGATCGATTATAGTTTATAAAATTAATATTGTAAAATAATATATTGAGACATCTATAAATAATAATAATTATTAAGTATATTTTAAATAGTTTTATATCATATTGTAAGATGGCAGTATTATTTCATATATATTAATACATTTTACGATGTACAATAAATTATACTTATTATTATTATTGCATTATATGGTTTATATATTTATATAATATTAAATTGTATTATTTGTTAAATGTATATATATCTACCTTTATTAGACGTGCAATGCTAGCAATGTCAAATGAAACTACTGATATATTTAGTATTCATATGCTCTTATCATCGATAAGCAGATAAATACATACATAATATGATACATCGGATGAGTCATTTTAATCGTTATTAGGCAACGATTTCATTTAATAATTATTAATTCGCCGTGATTTGAGCTGAAATCGTTTCCTAATTACATAAATAAATTATTTCAGAAATGTGAAATCCCATTTCGCAATTAACATAAAAATTTCAACCGATTTACTCGGCGAGATAGACATTTTCGCAGCATCAATTTGCAGTAATGGACATGCTAAATTGCATGCTATCTAATAAACTCTTCAAAATGGTAATTGAAAATTATATACATTCATTTTATAATGTAACAAACACAATTACTCTTTCGCTGAATCAGATTATTATTAACAATAGTTCAAAAGAATCTAGATTCCCTTGTTTGGCCTTGTAAAGTAATGCCTTAACAACCATGCTTTACAGCACTTGTAATCCTCGTCATTCTCTTCTGCATTAGTTGTGAAGTAAAAGAGCCTTTTCAATGGTTTTTACGCTCAACTTTCGCAAGGGAACAGGTTCGGATACATCATCTTCTAGGAACCTATGGCAGTCCATTTCCTGTGGATCTTCTTTGGTTAAGGGTTCGTTGTGTGACTTTAACAAAGTCTGAGTATCATCTACATCAACACCTTAGATGCATCTGGGTATGACTATTAGACTGATCCCTTCAATGATAGTTTTCATAATATAAAAGTGTTTACACCAAACTTCCATGGCATCTTTATCACCTCCATCAGTTTCTTCAATGAGTTGGGGCATCGTTTTTCTTAAATATAGGATTGTGTCTTGATCCATAGGTTGTAAGATGGAAGTGGTATTTGTAGGAAAGGTACTACTTGGGAAAATCAGTGTACAGTGTCTCAAGCTCCAGAGGATGTCCCAGGGCATTATCTAACACCAGAAGAGCTCGAGGTTCAACTTCAATATCCTCGCAATATTTTTTTAAATTATATTTATTCCGACTATTTCTCCAAAAAAACTGATAAAATGTTTTAAGAGTAAATCAACGACGGTTTTAATTTGAATTCTCCGGATGCATTTCCGCCGAGTAGATGATTTAGACCAGGGGTGAGCAACCCGCGGTCCGCTTTCACTTACTGCCACACTTTCTCTTGCGGCCCTTCAAAAATTTTACATTTTGACTGAATGCGTGTCGTCTATATCTGCAAATATATACCAATTAATGTCAAAAAAGCAATGCCAAATTTGTCATTAACCTAGCCGTGCCGATGGGGTCCATTTGAAACTCCTAGTTTTTGATTTTTCTCGAATAATTCTTTTAATATGAATCCCACGTATT